>SNQJ01S0090979.1:0-14805 GCA_010110895.2 Picea sitchensis | reverse complement strand
GGGGTTTAGGAATAGGGTGGGGGTGTGGGTGTGGGTTTAGGAATCTGGTACGGGTGGGGTACATTTAAGGGGGAGAATGCACAGGTGGGGAAAATTTTACTGGCAGAAGCAGGATCAGAACACAAACCTCTGATACCACTGTAACATGAAAGTTATTATTTACTGAGAAATAGATATTTCTGAATATTAATATAAGTTTGAATATGATAATTGATTATTACACCACCCTCGTGATGGTTGCTATATAGCATTGACTGGTCATAAGGTGAGGAGGTATGTGCCTCTTGATTTAATTAAATGATATTAATTATTATTACAATTTATTATATTTATTATTATTATCATTTTTATGTTCGTAACACCAACACAAATTGGAGCCAATACTAGTAAACATTGATTCCATATAATGATCCACAAACTGAGTGAGGTTCTTACCAGGCCACTGCTGAGGAAAGAAACCTTACTCCAACCAATGATGCTCAATCCCAATGTTAATTCCATTATCCCACCTTCTTGCCAATATACCTTGATATGGGATTCAAAGGACATAACAAATTGAAGTTTAGGCATGTGAAGAAATGGATCATAGGTCCTTTCATATCCACAAACCTCGCATGCAATCCATTGCACTTGAAGTTGAGACAAGTGGAGCTTTAATGTGTTTAAACATGCCTTCATTAGATTGATAAGACAAGTCAATGTATTAGTTCATACTCTATACCCCCTCTTTTCCTAAGCGCCCTATTTTCTAATGAGGTAGTCTCATTTGCTTTGTAATTATACTCTCAAAGAACCCAATGAAACATTTTTTTTAAAAGTGGCTCTCTTCCTTCGAAGAATGAGCTATTATGGAAGCTATCTTACTATTAGGAGAGGGAGATTTTGCCCCATGAGTTTGATAATGATGTTTGAGTCTCCAATGACAATGAGACTATGAATCCCATATTCAAGTGTTATGAGTAAGTCTTGAAGATGAGTATAAGTTGTTGCTTGGTTGTTCATGGATTCACCAAAACCCTAAACAAAAATTGCTTCTATTTTTTATCGAAATCTAATATGATCCCCACACTGCCACCCTTATTAAGTTTCTATTTATTTATGATAAGAAACCAATCCAATTTTCATATTAAAGAGTTCAATTACTCGAAGAAGAAAGAAGACAAAAGAAAAAAGAAAAAAAACAAACTTGTATTTCCTTATTGACTTTTTATTTAAGATCCCTCCAATAATATAGAGAATGAGGATTATTTCCACCCTCCCACTTTACAAGTTCTTTGAATAACCATTTCAATATTTTGTATGGAAATTAAAATAAAATATAATCTAAAAGTAATTTACTTTTATTCAACTTTAGATTTTTTTATAAGAGGAATAAAATCCAGACCTTCCTTTTTCATGTAGCATGGGTTTACATCATACTTAAAGTTCATAAATTTGATGATAGGTATACAAAATTTCACATCAACCATATTATAACGACATTACAATAGCTTCATTGATGAACCCCGAGACATTTGAGCCACAACCTATTTGAAACATCTAAATTAAAATTATCTGTATAATTAATTTAGAAAAATAAATATACGAAAATTTTATATTATTAGTTCCTGTTGTAGGCATAGAGGGACTATAGCGATCGATAATTCGTTGAATACATATTAGTTTGTCCTTTGACCCAAAAAATTTGCACAATACCTATTGTTGGAGCTATGGACTTAAAAGCATATATTTTTATATAATAAAAAGTACCATATATGTATTGATCTGATTGGATAAGAGATTGGAGGTCTTATTGTCGGCTTCGCTATTCCCAATGTTTTATATGGCAACATATCCAAACTTTTTATTGTATACAATATTTTTTAATTATATATTTTTCCTCTACACTACTTGAAGGCGGATTAATGCTAGCATCAGTTCAAATGTTTGTATTAGCATTTTCTGCTAGCTGAATATATCCGTAAGTTTTGATATGTACTAAGCATATTGAAATGTTTTGATATCCAAGCTTTATAGTGATTGAGAATTCCAAAGTTTATAGCGTCTTTGTTGAATGTATTTTTGTTGAAATGTATTGACACTTATTTTGAGATGCCTAAATAGGCCTTATAGCTTAAATGTTTACATGACACGACGTCCTCCAATAGCCCTGACAGCTTAAATGTTTGCATACCGCGAGGTCCTTCGATAGCCTGACAACCTTAAATGTTTATGTAAATACACTTCTCGAAATACATTTTTCCTCGAAAGTTTCTATACAGTTACAGTGAATTTGCACAGTCTTCTTTCTCCACCGCCAGTTCAATAGCCATTGTATGTTTCATCCTTGTTCTGCCTTTGCAATGCAATTTCGTAATCATTGAAGCTACATACATTGTTTACTGGTTCAGTGAGTGTTTCTTCTTCATTGGTTTCTTGGTTGTTGCTTGTTGTTTTTTCGCTCGTGATTCGACCTACGCTTCTGCATTTCATCGTTTCAGAGTAAGTTTTGATGCCATAGTTTCATTTTGTATTCATTGTTTGTTGTTCAGTGTTTGCAGTTTGCAAGTAAGAATGTTTGCTTATTTGTAGTTGCATGCTCCTTGTATGTTTCTGGTTCCTTCTATGCTTGGGCCGCAATTTCGTAATTGTTGGAGATACATATGTTTTTTATTGGCTCGGTGGTACTTGCTGGTTCGTTGGTTTGTGGGTTGTTGGTTCTGTTTGTTTGGCTCGGGTTTGCACTTTGGGGCCCTGGGGGTGTAGTTCGTCCTGTTCGTGCTTTCTCGTTGGTTTGGTCCTTGTTGTTTTCTTTTGTTTGATTCGACCTTGCAGGGTTGGGGTCTAGCGACGGTGGTTGGAGCCTTTCTTTTTTTCCTTTTTTTTTGGATTATTATTGTTTTTTGGGGTGCTTTATGGTGTTCAGCCCCTGCACCCAGGAGTCGACATGCAGTTGTGTTATTTTCCCTGTCTGCCGAGGCCGATATCTGTTATTCTGTGAGATTTTGTTGGTGCTTCACTGCTGGCATGAAAGAAAATAGTTGCATGCAAAATTGTTTGAGGATTACATGTGAAATTACGATATCCGTTATTTTTTTGTTGGAAAAAAGCATATGTATGCATGCTACATTTATAAACCATGTATGGTCATATGTGTTGATATAACATTGCATGTTCTTTCTCCTCTACATAGACTAGTGTGTGCACGATACAATTTGTTTTGTGCTTGAGATATGATATGTGCAACAAAGTTTCTGCAAGATTATATTTGGATGTCTGGAATCATGTCTGGGTAGTTTGACACAGAAAACTGAAAACTTGTATCGTGGGCACAATAGTCTGTGTAGAGGATAAAGAAGATGTATTTCCATCGGTGGAAGTATATCTGGATAAATTTCCACGGAAAACCAGAAATCGTTTAGCTACGACCATGCAATTGCATGACATTTTGTGCCTTGTAATATATTTTGGGCAGGGAAAAAAAATTACACGTTTACAACCATGGATAGAGAAGCGCAAAGGTTCATGTTTCTGCCTTTCTAGACTGTTCGTTGAGTCCGTTTTAGTGTATGTACAAATTGTTTATTCTCCGGTGAATACCAGCTTCCATTGATGTTCATTGTATTTTGTGCGTTCCCACATTCAAACAAACAGAATAGCTGGAGAAAACGAGGGATTCTCCACTGCATCGGTTGAAGAGGATATAGAAAGGTGCATGCTTGTATTGTTGTTTCATAATGTGTTGTTTTGTATTTCATTTATGGTTTGTATATGTGTTCAACTAGTTTACTATATGTACATGTTGTGTGCCTTCCTACATGGTAAGTTATCTTCATTACATGCCTTCCTGCATACTAACCTGCTTCGCTCGTTGTGTTTTCGCTGCATTGCTACATTTAAACAAACATAATAGGTGGAGATGACGATGGGTTTTTTCGCGGGTAAATAACCCTCTTTCTCTTTCTTTTACATGTCTATCGTCATTATAAGTTATCTTCAATACATGCCTTCCTGCATACTAAGCTAGTTCATGTTCGTTGTGTTTTCGCTGCATTGCTACATTTAAACAAACGGAATGGTTGGACATGACGATGGACACTTTGGTGGGTAAATAGACTTGTTTCTCTTTCTTTTAGATGTCTGTCTTCATACTAACTTTCCTTCATGTGCATTGCACATTCGACATTGTTGCCTTGGAAAAAACAGGTTGCTTGGACAAGGAGATGAATTGTTTTGTGCAAGAGCAGAGGGTTCCATGGTACAATCTTCTAAAAGGTATACCAAGTGTGTTGGTAAATTAAATATACAAATTGGGTGGGGGAATATAATAGTAGACTTGAAAACGATGACTTGGCAGCAATGGGCCTTTCGGCCCTCCCTATTTCTACTTTTTCCAGTTTTATTATCCCTTTTATTTTCTAATTCATCTGCTTAGTGTACTTTTCGAAAATTCCTTCATGCGTCGGTTGGCGGACCAACAAATTCACATATGTGGTCGTGCTTCTACCTTATTCCATAGTTACCCACTTTCTCAATTGTGGGTGCCAGGCTGGCAGGTTGAAGATTTCTCCCCTGGCTTCCAAGGGTCCGCGATATACAGATTGGCCATGGTGCCCTGCGTTCACGCTCTGTTTACTGTTAAACATTTCTCCAGTTAAAAAATTCAGATGCATGCAATTTTACTGTTATTTAGTCCTTCTAATGCACAATATACAATGCATATGCTTGTTTAGTCCTGATGTTCATCTGCACATGCTTGCATCAAAAAAAGTTGGACTAGTGACATGGGCATGAGCAGTCAGTCATCCCAGACATCAGCAGAGCGACAAGGCCAAAGGTAAAGATGCATACACTCTGCTCTTACTATATTTACTAAACAAATATCCTGTGGTATATATTCATCTATGGCATGGCGGATATGTTGATGTCATCTGCAATACATGGTTTGCAGCTCGCAAGAAGTATCAACAAGTACAAGCGAGACGTCGAACGTGCTACATGTTCCGCAGACTAAGAGGTGTGGTTGAAAAACTCTGGCTCCATAGTTCATCAAAGTTGTGCGTGTACCTGTAGATTTATGCCAGTGAAAGAAGAATACACACAAAAAAAAAGGTCTAGAGTTGTGACATCAAAAGTACTGTCAATAGAGGGCTTGAACAGCCATCGATCTGGAGAAGTGTTCATCGGGGACATAATGGTTGTCTATAGCACCTACTTGGACAAGGCAAACAAAAGTAGATCCATTATGCGTGCTGACATGATAGACAAGGAGGCCATGATGACAGTGACATTGATTGTTCCTCCACAACTTGTCCATAAACATGCAGAAAAGATATTGCTGCGTAATGGGATATCCATTACAAATTTTAATATATTGCCTAAAACAGTATATGGTCGTGGTGATTGCGATCGAATTATTTTGCTTAACGAAATAAGCATTGTGGAAAAAATCCCCCCTGTTTGTTCAGAATATCATTTCATCCCGGATTCGACTATCAGCCATCTTGCACAGAGCACTGATATTTACCTAATTAGAATGATTGGGGCAACTGTCACACTGGCGAGAAAATTTGGCTCGCAACACATTCTCCATATAAAAGATGGAGAGTCAGACAACAACAAGGCAATGGTACAGCTTTTCATATTCAGTTTTGTACTTTACTTCTGCATGTGCATGTATCTCGGATAAGTTACACAAATATTGCACTGTTCCATGTTGCAGCTACAATTGTTTGATACGTATTCAGATTTGTTTTCATCAATGGAGCAATAATTGCATAAAGGGCAGATTCCACTTATGATGTTCAAAAATATAACAAAGAAGAGGGATGTTAGAGAAAGGATCTTTTGGACAACCCAGGCAACGTTTGTAATAGAGTTGTAAGCAGATATAGTACAGGAACTGAAGAAACTAGCTAGCTCTACAACTGTTGTGCGTATACATCCACAAAATCATCCTCACTTTGCTTATAGAAATAGCCTTGCACAAATTTCTACACATGTTTACTGNGGGGGGGTGCAGTTGTGTATTATATTGTTCAATGTATTAATTCCTATGCTCATGTTCCCAGGTTGAAGGTGTTTTAGGGTCAGCCAATGTGTACTCGACCCCCTTTGAACCTGTATGTGCAAAATGCAACTCCCCTGCTTTTGCCTCCGCTTTGATAAGTGATGATACGATTGATTGTCTGCGATGCGGTGAAAAATGTCCATATATATATGGACATTGCGTCAATGTTGTTATTCGAACCGTGGGAAACACAATCGTGCATTGTACGGTTAGGTAGCCTCTGTTACAAAATGTGCTTCCTAAGTTGGCAGAGTTGTCGTATGAAAACTTATTTACAGAAAAAGGCAAGCAGTGTGTACATGCTGCGGGAGCTTCTGATACATAACAAATTCACCTTAAATGAGAACAATGCAATTTTGCATATCGGTTGAAGAAGGGGAATATATATATATATATATATATCGAACTTTGGCAGGAAAGGAAAATACCTCATGTGTCTCTATAATATTTGTTCAGCATCCAGATGAATGTTCGTTGGACTTGGCTAGCTAGGATTGCACGCGCATAATATTAGCATGGCATCAAACCCCATATATCCCATGGCCCCGGTTATTTTCTACTAGCAACATATACCAGATGCAAGAGAAAATGAATGCGGCGACGTCTTTTCTTTGTATATCAAATTGTTTGGTGCAAAGGTCGATGGGTTCTGCTCTATGGAACCTTTTGGGAACTTGCTTGCGGCCTGCTTGAAGTTTGGTTGGTTCTCGGTTATGTGTTTTTTCTGTCAATTTGTATACCGCAAAACTCCAACTGTTCTTTAGAGGACACAAAACAATATAATTGAATTTTTTAGCCAACTGGCCCACAGATCCGCCTAATAGTTCCTATGGCGTTGTGACGCAAATGTACTATGTGGCTTGTTTTAGCAGATTTCCTTGATCGATGGACTTGGTCAAATTATTGTTCTGGAATAATTTGAAATTAACTAATATATAGTGTGCGAAGTGAAATTGTGCTATCATATCAACAAGAGGCCCTTAAAATTCAAATTGGTCGTTATTTTGGCATTTTTGCTTATTCGATGAACTTGGTAAAATTAATGTCCTTGAATAATTTGAAATCAACAAATATATATTGTGCAGAGTGCAATTGTGCTATCATACGAACAAGAGGCCCTTAAAATTGAAATTGGTCCTCGTTATGCTTGCGATGATAGAATTTAAAAAAAACTTTCTTTTGTTTTCTTCATTTTTTTTAAAATAAGCGATTTAACATCGTTTAATAATTTAATGTAATTCACTTGTACAATATCAATATTTAATATTAATAATTTAGTATTTGAAAATAATGTTAGATAGGATGACCATCCCTAAACAATTGCAATCTTGAACCCGCAAGTCGTGGAGTCCTGTCGATTTCTATTTTGCGGAACTCCGAGTGTTGTTTGGAGGACACAGAACAATAAAAGTGCAATGTTGAGTCAAGTAGCTCGCAAGTCCGCCTCTCAATTTGTATATCGCAGAAGTCTGGGTCCTATTTGTAGGACACAGAACAAAAAAGGCTCAATTTTCAGCCCACCAGGCCGAGAACCCGCGATCCAAAAAGTGCCTAAGTATGGAATGAGGGATTCGCATATGCTCTATAAAATCTCATGTCCATACTTTATAAAAGTACATGTTTACTATGTATTGCTCGTTTGTCGGAATACTTTTATATCACTCGCCCGACCAGATTGTACAAACTTTCTTGTCTAATTAAATTCTGCAATATCAATATTTAATATTAATAATTTACCTCCAGTCCATCTGTCAATCTGTATATCGCGGAACTCTGAGTGCTATTTGGAGGACACGAAACAATGAAAATGCAATGTTGACCAACCAGCCCGCAGGTCCGGTTGTCAATTTGTATATCGCAGAATTGTGGGTGCTATTTATAGAGCGCAGAACAATAGAGGCCCAATTTTCAGCCTGAGAGCCCTCGATCCAAAAAAGTGGCTAAATATGGAATTAATATGAAATCCCTACAGGACAATAAAAGTGCAATGTTGAGCCAACCAACCCACAAGTCCGCCTGTCAATTTGTATATCGCAGAAGTCTGGGTGGTATTTATAGGACACAAAACAATAGAGGCTCAATTTTCAGCCCGCAAGGCCGAGAACCCGTGATCCAAAAAGTGCCTAAGTATGGAATGAGGGATCCGCATATGCTCTATAAAATCTCATGTTGAGTCAAGCAGCCCGCAAATCCGCCTATCAATTTGTATCACGGAAGTCTGGGTGTTATTTGTAGGACATGAAACAAAAAAGACTCAATTTTCAGCCTGCCAGGCTGAGAACCCACATCCAAAAAGTGCTTAAGTATGGAATGAGGGATCTGCATATGCTCTACAAAATCTCATGTCCATACTTTATAAAAGTACATGTTTACTATGTATTGCTTGTTTGTCGAAATACTTTTATATCACTCACCCGACCAGATTGAACAAACGTTCTCGTCTAATTCAATTATGCAATATCAATATTTAATATTAATAATTTACTTGGAGTCCATCTGTCAATCTGTATATCGCGAAACTTTGAGTGCTATTTGGAGCACACGAAACTATGAAAGTGCAATGTTGACCATCCAGCCCGCAGGTCCAGTTGTGAATTTGTATATAGTGAAATTGTGGGTGCTATTTGTAGACCTCGGAACAATAGAGGCCCAATTTTCAGCCCGAGAGGCCCCGATCCAAAAAAGTGACTAAATATGGAATTAATATGGAAACACTACAGTACAATAAAAGTGCAATGTTGAGCCAACCAAACAACAATTTCGCCTGTCAATTTGTGTATTGTGGAAGTCTAGGTGCTATTTGTAGGACACAAAACAATAGAGTAATTTTCAACCCGCCAGGCCGAGAACCCGCGATCCAAAAAGTGTCTAAGTATGGAGTGAGGGATCTGCATATGTTCTATAAAATCTCATGTTGAGTCAAGTAGCCCGCAAATCCACCTGTCAATTTGTATATCGTGGAAGTCTGGGTGCTATTTGTAGGACACGGAACAAAAAAGACTCGATTTTCAGCTCGCCAGGCTGAGAACCCACAATCCAAAAAGTGCCTAAGTATGGAACGAGGGATCTGCATATGCTCTATAAAATCTCATGTCCATACTTTATAAAAGTACATGTTTACTATGTATTGCTCGTTTGTCGGAATACTTTATATCACTCGTCCGACCAGATTGAACAAACGTTCTCGTCTAATTCAATTCTGCAATATCAATATTTAATATTAATAATTTACCTGGAGTCCATCTGTCAATCTGTATATCGCGGAACTCTGAGTGTTATTTGGAGCACACGGAACAATGAAAGTGCAATGTTGACCATCCAGCCTGTAGGTCCGGTTGTGAATTTGTATATGGCGGAATTGTGGGTGCTATTTGTAGACCGCGGAACAATAGAGGCTCAATTTTCAGCCCGCCAGCCCGAGAGGCCCTGATCCAAAAAAGTGACTAAATATGGAATTAATACGGAAACGCTACGGGACAATAAAAGTGCAATGTTGAGCCAACCAGCTAGCAAGTCCACCTGTCAATTTGTGTATCGCAGAAGTCTAGGTGCTATTTGTAGGACATGGAATAATAGAGGTTCAATTTTCAACTCGCCAGGCTGAGAACCCGCGATCCAAAAAGTGCCTAAGTATGGAATGAGAGATCCGCATATGCTCTATAAAATCTCATGTCCATACTTTATAAAAGTACATGTTTACTATGTATTGCTTGTTTGTCGGAAAACTTTTATATCACCTGCCCAGCCAGCTTGTACAAACTTTGTCATCTAATTAAATTCTACAATATCAATATGTAATATTAATAATTTAGTGTTCAAATAATGTTTTTAGATATGTTAGATAGTTGATAGGGATTATCATCCATAAACAATGACAAACTTGAACCCACCAGCCCTCGACTCCATCTGTCAATCTGTATATCGCGAAACTCCGAGTGCTATTTGGAGGACACAGAACAATGAAATTGAAATGTTGAGCCAGGCAGCCCACAGGTCCGCTTGTCAATTTGTATATCGCGGAATTGTGGGTGCTATTTGTAGAGTGCGGAACAATAGAGGCTCAATTTTCAGCCCGAGAGCCCCCGATCCAAAAAAGTGGCTAAATATGGAATGGCAGAACCGTACATGATCTATAAAAATTTCATGTCCATAGTTTATAAGAGTACATACTTAGTATGTATTACTCATTTTTCAGAAAACTTGTAGGTGCGGAAGCTGGAGGATTCACGACTTCAAATTTCACTTACTTTTATATCACCAGCCCGACTGACCGCTTCCCTGTTTGATATTGTAATAAACGAATATAAACTGACCCAAGTCCAATTCTGCTATGACATGAATACGAGTCCCTTAAAATTCAAATAGTTGGCAAGTCTGCTTGTCAATTTGTATATCGCGGAAATGTGGGTGCTATTTGTAGGGCACGGAACAACAGAGGGCCAATTTTGAACCCGCCAGCCCGAGAACCCGCCATCCAAATAGTGGCTAAGTATGGAATGAGGGATCCATACATGCTCTATAAAATCTCATCTCTGTAGTTTTGAGAAGTACATCTTTACTATGTACTACTTGTTTCCTCTGAATCCTGTTTAGAAGACAGGGAACAATATAGAACTGCAATGTTGAGAGACCCAGTCCACAGCTTCGGCAGTCAATTTGTATATCGTGGGACTTTGGGTGCTATTTGTAGGATACATATCAATAGAGGCCCAACTTTGAGCCCGCCAGACCGAGAACCCACAATCGAAAAAGTGGCCAAGTATGAAATGCAGGATCTGTACAAACTCTATAAGAATCTTGTGTCCATACCTTGTAAGAGTTCATACTTAGGGATTCACGAGTTGAATTCCAATTGTGCTATCACATCAATAGGAGGCCCTTAAAATTGAAATAGTTCGCAAATGGGCTTGTCAATTTGTATATCGCGAAACTCTAGGTGCTATTTGTAGGGTAGGGAACAACGAAGCCCCACTTTTGAGTCGGCTAGCCCGTGAGTCCATTGGTAGTGTTACATAGTTCATAGGGATCGCCACCCATAAACACTCGCAAGGTTGGGCCCACCAGCCCTATTGTCCATCTGTGAATTTGTATATGGCGAAACTCCAACTGTTGTTTGAACGACACTGAACAATAGAAATGCAATTTTGTACGAAACGTTCGTGGCTGCCAGCCCTGGAGTTCGTTTGCAAATTTGTATATCGCGGAACTGCGAGTACTGTTCGTATGAAAAGAAACAAAAGGAGTGCAATTTTGAGTGAGCCACCCCACAGGTTCGATGGCCAATTTGTATATCGTGGAATTCTGAATGCTATTTGTAGGCTAGGGAACAATGGATACCCAATTTAGAGCCCGCCAGTCCGAGAACCCACGATCCAAAGTGGCTAAGTAGATATTTAGTGTGTATTACTCATTTTTCCGAAAATTTCTAGTTTGTCTTTTCTCTCTGCTTTTCTTCTTTAAAATGTGGGTTCCTGCATAGGCAGCTTTAACATTGCGTTTCTGTTGTTCCGTCGCTTGCGACTACTACTCAGACTTCTGCGATTTACAAATGTGCAGTTTTCATTAACACTCTGCAATATTTTAATGTTTAAAAAAAAAAAAGAGTTTCCAGGGAGTAATTATATATATATAATTTTTAAATATGATGTTTTTATTTTTGTTTTATGTTTAAATATGTTGTCTAAGAACATTATCAACATAGACTCGTATACTTTCGCTTTTTGTTTGGTTGGTCCTTTTAGAAATTTCGCGACATACAAATTGGCAGTCGATATCTGTCACTGAGATGCAATATGACCATCGGCCCTTCACGTCTCTTGGGTATATCTTCTGCCATTTTTCTTTTGTAACCCACCCGACCTCTTTCCATACTTAGGTATTTCTTGGAATCGATTTCGCCATCGTCGTTGCCTTTATACTTGTTTCTAGATGTGCAATAATTAAGCTTTAATGGTAGTAGTCATCCTGCAGGAACCGTTAACATTGTCATTAATGTCCGAAAATCTGGAGAAGATTTGTCATTACTACGAATTAAACTAAGATTTGCGCATAAGTATGTTATGCTTTCCAAGTATTCATTTCAAAGATGATGCAATATTTTTTTTTGTGCGTCGTCGGGTTGGCGCTTTTAAGAAATTTCTAATTCTTGATATCTCTTTGTCGTCACTGCCACCTTCACACTTTTTCCTAATTGTGCAATCAGTGAGCTGTGATGGTGACAACTCATTCTGCACGAACCCTGGAGCTTGTCATTGATCAACAAAAGGCTCGAGGAGATATTCCATTGATACGCATTAAACCATAATTTGGAGAGGGTTATATTATCCCTCCCCGATTTTCATTTCAAAAATTGTCTCCAGCAAACGAAAATTCTTAATAACTCGTGGCAACATTTCTGTCCAGACAAAGTAAACACATTGGGGCATAATGGTCAGAGGTTCCACTATTCCAGGGCATATTCTTACTATTCATCTCCCTCCGCCCAGGAGAAAAAAAGGAGATGGTCCCTTGGTACACCGAGAGATATATTTCAAGCCAAACAATTCCAAGACAACCCTGTCTATTCACAGAACTTGCCCAGTTGCATTCATGGTTGTCGCAGAAGTTGATGTCATGAATTCTAAGCCGAAAGAAGATGATCTGATGGGCGATAATACGACAACAGATGATGGCAATGCAAATAATCTTCCCACTCCTACACCCAAATTGAAATCAACCATAATGGACGAAACTTCCCATCTCGGTGATGGCGGTCCTGACAACACCAAAAGGAGTTTCGGAAAAGAAACCGACGGTAAATGCAATAGCCACTTTGCAGCACGAAAGTAGGAATTCCAGAGTTCCAAATTAGTTCGTTATGGGTGGAAGAGTTTCACTATAAAGCAATGATATGTTGATGCTCCCAGAGATATATTTCAAGCCAAAAAATTATTGGTTGACATCTTCGGGAATCAGGTCCAAAACTCTCGCTGTTGCAAGGCATTTTTCTACTAGTCATCTCCTTCCACCCAGAATGGACTAATTTGGCCCTCTGGAATTGCACATGCAACCTGTGTTCCTGAATTTGTTTGGACTATGTAGAGGCGGTTTCAGCTAAGGGCTATTCCATTTGCCCTGCAACGTTTTTCGTCTTCTTCCTCATGGGAAGCTTCTGAAAACTATCAATTTCAGCACAAGATGATTCATCGAGGAGAAAACTGAAAGGATCTTGCATACTGCGGATCCTGTGCGTGTGTTTGTCGCAGATAAGTTCAATGTTTTGGCCCGAAGAACTGGGTCCAATTTGTAAGGATAGATGTACAATACTCAATGTTTTTCTTATTTTATTAAATGGATTTGCTATTAAAAAATATTTGCCTTCGACTCTTCGTTGTTGCTTCTTTTCTGGATTTAACTCACGTTCTCATTAGCATGGTTCGGTGCTCTCATACTTCTTCGATATTGTGTTTGCTTGGGTTATTTTTTTCTAAAATGGAACATCTAACAATTATATAACAATGTACTGTGCCAATCCACAAGCCTTTTATGCACAGTTTCAAACCAATGTTCAATTCTATTTGTAATGTAGATAGAACATAGCAATACCAATGCACAATGTTGCAGCGAAATCATTATTCTTGTTTCTAGACATGCAATTATTAAGTTTTAATGCTAACAACCCATAATGCAAGAAGTTTAATACTTGAGTTAATATGTTGCAGTCATGGAAGAATGTATCAAGAACAGAGTTATACCCACACGTTCCAATAAAATCTAATCTTCAACAAAGCATTTGCTGGCAATTAGTAAAAAATGAAGTTTAGTAGTTAAGTTAATATGTTACAATCATGGAAGAATGTATCAAGAACATATTTACATGCAGACGTTGCAATAAAATCTAATCTTGAACAATGCATTTGCTGACAATTAGTAGAAAATGATGGTTTTGCAACAATGACGCTTCTTTGAAACCAATTCGTGCTTACGAAAACTGCCTTCTGCCTGTTACAGATTTGTTGACATTTCACTTCTACTTTTCTGTGACCTCCAAACAACATTCTGAGCTCCACAATATACAAATTGACAGACGGTCTCCAGGGCTGGTGGGCTCAAGATTGCCTTTCTTTATAGATGGAAAAGTGTTAAAACGAGCCATACCACATTTGCGGCATAGAAGCTATATTAAAGGGCAAAGTATTTCCTCTATAGTTTTGTGTCCTACAAACAACACCCACAGTTCCGCACTATACAAATTGACAACCAGACTTGCCCTCTTCCATGGTATACATTTTGCATTGAAAACTTCCGAGAAATACAATTTAACCGTCGGGTCCTTGCATATTCTGTGGAACTATTGTCACCCCATTTTGAAGCCCGTCTGTCCGCTTTCCATACTTCGCCATTTCTTCAAATTTCTTTAGCGGATCGTCGGTTTGGCAGGTTGAAGAAATATTCAGTTCGTAGTCGTTGTTTCCTGTGCTCATGCCCCTTTGCAATTAGCAGTTGCCAATTATATATAGGATCTTATTGCTACGCATGCAATTAACAATTTCCCTATTCCAAACTTGGCCACTTTGCCGAAATTCCGCAAATATACAAACCGACCGTTGAACTGCCCCATCACGATCTCTTTTGTTTTACACATTTTGCACTCAAAAATTCCGATACATGAAATTTGATCGTGCAACACTCGGTTGTCCTAAGTATCCCGATAATCCTTTTTTGAATCTCGTCCGACCGCTTTTCAGAGCTTGCCATTCTTTCCTTGCTCTCTGTTG
>SNQJ01S0090977.1:35028-49276 GCA_010110895.2 Picea sitchensis | reverse complement strand
ACATTTCTGAGTTTGCCACAATACTTGGCCAGTGTAGTTATTTTTACAGACTAGGGGAAACAGGGTGTTACAACAGTCAGATGGGTAGACAAAGAGAGTCAACCAAGTGATTGAAGACATCTTGAGAATGTATGTGATGGATAAGCCATCTAAGTGGGAAGATTACTTGCACTTAGTTGAGTTTGCCTATAATAATGGGTATCAAGATTCATTGAAAATGCGCCCATTTGAAGGTTTGTATGGTAGGAAATGCAATACTCCAGTGAGTTGGGACAACCCAATAGGTAAAGTGGTACTTGGGCCAGAATTTCTCAAGGATATGGATGACCGGATGGTTAGAATTAAGCAGAATTTAAAGGAAGCTCAAGATAGACATAAAATTTATGCAGATAAGAATGGGACAACTAGAGAATTTAAAGTAGGGGAGAATGTGATTTTAAAAATGAAGCCCAAGAAGAGCTCTTTAAAGTTGGGTAGTTGTACAAAGCTAGCAGCCAAATTCTGTGGTCCATTTGAGATATTGGATAGAATAGGGCCAGTTGCATACATGCTTGCATTTCCTACTTCCATGAATGTGCATAATGTATTTCATGTCTCTTTGCTAAAAAAATATGTACATGATCCTAACCATGTTATTGATTGGCATCTGATTTGGGTAGAGACAGAGGGAGACTTTCAGGTCCATCCAACACAAATATTGGACAGAAAAGTCAAAATGCTCCGGAATTGAGTTATAGAGCTGGTAAAAGTCTAGTGGACTTGCTACAGTCCTAAAGATGCTACCTGGGAGCATGAAGATGCCATGTGGCTGGAGTACCCGCAAATTTTTGAATAAATTTTGATATTTTGATATCTGTTTTGTATATGCACTGAGGAAAGTGCCAAAATAAGGGGGAGGGGATATAACACACCGGGTTTTGAGCCCCATATTAAATATTGTATTTTGTTAAGTTATGAAAGGCTAGAGTTCCTAAACAATTATTAAGAGGCTAGTGTGCCTATGAAATGTAATGTTTTGATCATTATTAATATAAACACATCGCTGGTTGCTAAATGGACAAGGACAAGAGTTATAGGGGGATATGATTCCACAAGAGAGGGGGCTTAAGGGGCTAAGTATTTATTTTATATTTCATTTACCCATTTTGTTTAATGGAAAATAACAGTTATGTGAGCTTCTTGGGAGGAAGGCTAAGTGGTTCCTTGATTCCAAGAATTACATAAACCCATTTTTGGTCTGGGGTGGGGGTTCTTCTATTGGTTTCTTCTTCTTCACTCATCATTTCACCCACTCAATTGCTCGCTATTCACACCTTTCATTCTTTCACCCACTAGTTGTTCCTCATTCGTGTCTTGTCTTGGGAAAGGTAAACAAACTGTTGAAGAGCAACCATGGTATTGTTGGACGTAGAGACTACTAGTGTATTCCAACCATGAATCAAGACCTGCATGTATGAGATGCTTTGGTCTGTGCTCAGTTTTTGTCACAGTTGTGAGTCCTGAGAGTCCCAACATGGAGATTCTGGACCAGCTACACTAGAGCTATGGAAGGAGATGGACAACCTGAGGGACTGCGTGGTAGAGAAGGGGGTTCATTCTCTTGGGTTGTGCAAGCTGGGTAGAAGAGAGCTGGTGTACTTTGGATTGTTGTGGGTACTGAGAAGCCTATGAGAGATTGAGTATTGACTGGTTTGGGAAGTCGAGTGACACTTTGGAACCGTCCTTGTGGATTCATAGCCCTGACTTGGGGGTGACACTGCTGTTGAGACTTGGAACAACAATGTCTACGGTTGGGTGGAACGTCCTTGGTCTGCAACCAATTTGTGTCTTGTTTTTAGAAAAGATAAGTGCTCTATGTAATGGTTATTTACATGTGTGTATTTATTTATCTTTGAATTCAATATTTAGAATATGCATTCTTGTTGGTTATCGCTGTGCATGGCTTAGTTTATGTTGTGGCATGAATCTTTATTTCCGCATGTGGTTTTCATGTCTCTTAATTAACTTAGAAGTGATTCATATTGAGATAAGTCACTATGAAGTGAGTCCCTAGACTATAGCGTGCCTCACCTGTGGGTGGCTGGGTGTGTTGCAGTCGGATTAAGTGGCATAGCCCGACCTGTGGGTGGATGGGTATGTTACATGGGAGAACCCTCTAGCCCTGAGTCTTGCCTTGTATCTATCAATTCTTAAGTCTTTTTCACAATTTCTCACATACATTTTTCTTCATCACAACTTCCTTCCATTCTTTCTGCTTGACTACTTCTAGTGGGTTCAAACTTGGTTCAATTGGTTGTTCTGACTTTTCTTTCTTTCTTGGAATATTCATGTTCATCCTCATGTTTCTTTTTATTGTTTGAGTCCATGGAATCATCTATAGATTACATTCCCTTATTTCTTGAAGGATTCAACTTTTTCCTTCCGCCATAGGAACATAAATGTAGATGGACAACCAAGGAATTTCAAGGCTTCTTTTCGAAGAAAACTTCTTCTAGAGTCAAATTGAACATGTGCTTCTTATCAGAGCTACTAATTCCAATGAAGAACATGGATAGATACTTCATAGTATTTATGGATTCTTCATCAATGGATCATATTGTTGGGGATTAGATCCCTCCTAATCCTAGCTTCATGTCTGAATGAGAAATATGCATGCTCTTATTTTGGAATTTTGTGATCAACTCCCTCCATCTAATAGAGTCCATGCTTCTATCTACCACATCTCTCTTTGCTTTCTGCAAAGTGTCACAAGCATGTTCTGGTTTCCTTTTGATTCATGAATTTCTTTGAGTCAGACTCCTCCGAGTCTCTTTAAGTTTGTTTATATCTTTTCTGAAAGCTTCCCATCTAGCAGTTGTGTCATCCTTATAAACTTCTTCTATGACAACTTCCACTATGATTTTTCATCACAAGGGTACCTTCCCAAAACAAGAACAACAATAGCAAACAAGAAATATATATATAGAGAAGATGTTAGTTTATCTTGTGAACAAGTACAATAAGCATCTATATCAAAAGTATTCATATCAATCAAGTATTCATTGCACCTAGAAATAATAGAATCTTTCAAAGATTAATTTCACAATTTGTAATGTAGCAACTATCACCCTTGATATATATAAATTTTAACAATTTAATCAAACCTGGAACCTGAAGCCTTACTTGCTATGTAGGGTGTGCTTGTTCTTCTTAATGCACTGAATCCAATATTACATCTTGGACAAGATCTCTAATACTTTCCCTGCAAACACATTGATGTTTTGTTAGATGATATAACATATACAAGTGCATACCTTTGAAGCCTTGTAGCATCGTTCAGTTTGTCTTCCAACTAGATACCATCTTGATAAGCGGAGATTAGAAACTCAATCAGAAGATTCAATTATTAAAGCAAGATAGAAACTCTAAAATTTCAAATTTGACCACAAAATCAATTTGACCATAAGTCAAACTTTGACTTTGTCTAGTCAACTTTTGACCTTGACCAGTCAAACTTTGACTTTGACCAAAAATTCAAACCTGACGTTTTTGCTAGCTGAGGGTACCAAGAGGTGCGATAGGATAGGGTGCACTAGGATGTCAAGGAATTAGGTAAAACGCTTCATTGGAAGTGCCCGAACACATGGGTTAGGGTTTGTTGCAGCTGCATAATCAGAAAACCTAGCTGTAGTTGTAACTGGTGCCACAATGAGCTTAACAAATAACTTCCCAATATATCTTCTAGTGGTTAGACTGTCTGAAGATAGTGTGGGCCCATAAACTGTTAGAATAAAAGGGACGTGTTCATTTTTCCATAGACAATATAGCAATATTGTCACCCAGCCATAGACACAAAGCCACCCCTGAGCACCTTTAACTTTGATAGACAGAATAATTCTAGAAGCAAACCTTAAAACCAATAGCCAACCAAGATAACATATCTCTCTCCAAGGCTAGCATACCAAGCAAAGAATCCGAACCATAATAAAGGAATAAAGTCCAAACCATAACCAAGTAGAAAGTCCAACCATAACCAAAAGCCAAAATCCCAGTTGTAGTAGCTGCAACTTCACTCCCTCTCCAAAACTTGCGCACCACTAGCCTGTGTGATCTTTGAGAGTGTGAATCAAATGAGGTATATATCCCTCTTATTTATAGTCTTCCAAGTGATCTAACTGGGCCAACTTGTACTTTTGGAGGATAATAATTTAATATAAATTATTATCTTGAGCCAACTTGCCTTCTAGGATTATTATCCAACGTTTTAGGTATTCTCTTACTTCTCGGTATATTCTAGTCTCGTCAAAGGTTACATGTAGAGGTTAGTACCTCCCACAGCTACCATAATATCAACAATATGTGGTTCTGAAACTTTAGCTTTCAAAAATGGAGTCTTGCATTCTACCTTCTTCAAAATTGTCCAAAAATTGTGGTTACTATTCCAATATGTTTTCTTCATGCTCCCATGTAGAATCTTCTGTACTGTAGCAGGTCCATTGAACCTTTACCATCATGGATTTATTCCTGAGCACTTTGACTTTTCGATCCAGGATGCATACTGGTTCCACTTGGAAATCCCCTTCGTGCTCCACCTAGATCACATTCCAATCAATTATGTGGTTAGGATCATGTACATACTTCTTTAATAATGATACATGAAATACATTATGCACCCTCATGGATGTAGAAAATGCTAGCGTGTATGTAACTGGCCCTATCTTTTCTAATATTTCAGAAGGTCCACAATATCTCGCTGCCAACTTTGGGAAACTTCTTAATCTTAGCAAAATTATCTTTGCCTTCACTTTCAAAAACACATGTTTGCCCACTTTAAAATCTCGAAAAACTCTATTCTTGTCGTCATAAATTTTCTGCCTATCCTAGGCACCCTTTAAATTTTTCTATATCCTTTTCATCCACTCTTCCATTTCCTTAAACAAATCTAGCCCAAGAATAGCTCTGTCTGCTAGATTATCCGAACTCACCGGAGTGTTACATTTTCTGCCATACAATGCTTCAAATTGTCTCATTTTCAATGAGGCTTGATACCCATTGTTGTAGGCAAATTCAACTAAATGAATATAATATTCTCACTTTTATGGATGATCCATTCCATACATTCTAAGCATGTCCTCAATTAACCTGTTAGTCCTTTCTGTTTTCCCATAATGACTTTGGATGATATATTGTACTGAGATTCAAATTTGTTCCAAATACCTTGAATAAACCCTTCCAAAAATTGGATGTGAACTTTGGATCTCTATCTAAAAATATTGTCTTAGGTACTCCATGTAGCCTAGAAACTTCTTTCATGTAGATATCTGCAATATTTTCTTCCTTGTGTGTAGTCTTTACTGGAATAAATGTGTTTCTTTAGTTAATTTATCCACCACCACCATGATGGAATCATGTTGCTTCATTGTTCTAGGAAGCTTTGTGATAAAATCAACTGTAACCACTTCCCATTTCCATTATGGAATGGGAAATGGTTGCAATAACCCAGTCAGATGCCTATGCCCAGTCTTCACTTTCTGTCACTCTAGACATTTGGATATGTAATTAGCCACTTCTTTCTTCATTCCCAACCAAAAGTATTGGCTTCTTACTGCTGCAATTATCTTCCGATATCTCGGGTGTCCGGCATATGACATGTTATGCATTTCCTTCAGAACTATGTTTTTCAACTCACTATAATTAAGCACATAGACCTTGCCTTTGTACATGAGAATCCCATCTTCCTTTAGCTCATAACAATTAAATTTCTACTGAAAATTTCCTTGTTGTAACATTTCTTTTATTTTCACATATTGTTGATCTGAATTTACTGCTGCAATAATTTTGTCTTTCAAATCTGTATTGTACATGCTGATGGTTTCCACATGCATTTCATGAGCTCTCCTGTTGAGTGCATTGACCACTTGATTTTCTTTGTCTCTTATATGCTTAATTTTGAAGTCATATTCACTCAGAAATTCCAACCATCTAGTTTGTCTAGTATTTAATGTTGGCTATCCAAACAAATGTTTTAGACCATAGTGGTATGCTCTTAGCTCGAATTTCTTACCCATAAGTAATGCCTCCACATTTTTAATGCATGTACAATCGATGCTAACTCCAAGTCATGTGTAGCATAATTCCTCTCATGCTCTTTTAATTTTCTGGACTCATAGAATACTACATGGTCCCTTTGACTGAGAACTCCATCGAGTCCTTCCTTGCATGCATCGGTGCACAAAAAAAAAATTCATTTGGATCTACAATCTTAAATATTGGTGCACTTGTCAATATTTCCTTCAACTGTTGAAAACTCTCTTCACACTTAGAAGTCCATTCAAATTTCACTCCCTTCTTTTGCAAAGAAGTGATTGGACTTGTAATCCTTGAGAACCCTTTTATGAATCTTCGATAATAACTGGAAAGACCCATGAATTATCTAAACTATGTCACATTATTTGGCTTTGACCATCCTCTAATGGCCTCTATCTTCTCAAGATCAACTTCTATCCTTGCTGCTAAAATTATCTGCCCCAAGTAGTGGATCTTCTTTTGGTAAAAGATGCACTTACTTAGCTTAGCATACAACTTATGCTCTCTTAGAACTTGCAACACCATTCTTAAATGTTACTCATGATCCTCTTCCGATTTAGAGTAGATGTGTATATCATCTAGAAACACAATCACAAACTTATCCAAGTACTCCCTGAACACTCCATTAATCAAACACATAAAAATTGTTGGGGCATTTGATAGCCCAAATGGCACTACCGTGAATTCATAATGCCCATATCTTGTTCTGAATGTTGTCTTATTGATGTCTTCTTCCTTTATCCTTACTTGATGATAGCCTTCTCTCAAGTCAATCTTCAAAAATATTCTTGCACCTTTCAGCTGGTCAAACAAATCATCAATTCTGGACAAAGGATACTTATTATTTATGGTAACTTTGTTAAGTTTCCTTGAAATCAATATGAAACCTTAAGGTTCCATCCTTCTTATTCACAAAAATAACCGGGGCTCCCCAAGGTGACACACTTGGGTGTATATACCCCTTCTTCAAAATTTCTTAAAGCATCATCTGCAACTCTTTTAGTTCTGGTGTGCCCATTCTATAAGGTGTCTTATACACTAGGCCAACTCCTGATACCAAATCAATAGAGAAATCAATGTCTCTTTTTGGTGGTAGTCCTGAAATTTCTCTAAAAACATCTTCAAAATCCCTCAAAACTGGATGGTCTTCAATGCTTGCCACTTTGTCTTTGGCTTCCTCCTCCATATGGGCTGCAAACATCCGACATCCTTTCCTGCTCTTCTTCAACTACATAGATCAAATCTCTCTAACAACTATAGCTCTTGGAATGCCTTGAATATTTCCTTGCTTCCCTTCCTCATCAAGACATGTGATCGTCTTGTTGTAACAGTCTAGGACAAAATGATGTTTTTCCAACCAATCCATGCCAATTAGATAATCATACGAACCCAATGGTATGATTCTCACATCCACATTTGTATTGATTCCATTCATGTATATCGAACAATCTTTAACTAACTCATTGATTTTCCTCTTAGCCCTCGTGACTAGCTGAACTAACCAAGATTTCTTATGCTTACTTCTTTGCAAGTGAAATCTTTCAACAATGTTAGCATTTATGTAACTATGGCTAGCTCCAGAATCAATTAAAATTTCTATGGGCTCATTATTTATCTTACCTTCTACTTCAATCATGGGGAATTGATACTCTGCCTACTTGTTGTCCAAAGCTACATAAATGCTTGGCATGCTTCCTCCCATGCCTTTCACTGTTTCATCCTCCTAAATGTTGTGGATAGTCCTCATTCTTTCTCCTTTGTGAGGGAAATCCCTATATAGACGATTTCTCTCACATCCCCAACATTGCACCGACTGCGACCTTCGCCTTTTTCCAAATGAATCTATAGTCTCGTGTTCATTTTGTGCGATTTGACTATGTTGATTCACGTGGAAATTATTCCTGAAAAAGGTTGGCTAAAACCCTTATGCCTTTGATCCTTCTTATCCTTCATTTTGTCATTCCAAGCTTTTTGGAAAACTGATCTTCCTTTTCTCTGCTCATATAGATGCCTTGATCTCCTTATGGTTTCCTCCAAGGGTTTGGGGTTATCATATTGAATCCTATCATTTTAGAAAGAGGGTAACCCGCTTATAAACCTTTGGATTTTGACTTTCTTATCCTTTATGAAGTCAACATACTTCAATAATTCAAAGAACTGCTTCTCATATTCCTCCATTTTCATGGTTCCCAACTTGAGTTCAAAGAACTCTTTCATCTTTCTTTCATAGTAGTGCTCGGAAAAATATTTCTCTTGGAAATATCCCTTGAACAACCTCCATGAGACTCCTTTCTCATCGAGGTTCTTGGTTTGCTTAATTTGATTCCACCACATGGTTACCTTCCCTTGCAAGTGGTACGTGGCAATTCTAGCTTCTACCTAGGATGGGTAATCATGTAGCTGGAAATATTTATTCATTTCCAACAACCAAGCCTCAACATCTTCTCCTTTCTTGTGCCCTCCATTGAAATTTGGTGGCTTAATATTTCTGAGTTTACTCTACAATATGTCTGCCTCAGGTCTTCTCCTTTGCCTTCGAATAGGAGACATGCTTGGGTTGCTCCCTTGACTTGAAATTGCATGAGTTCTTCTAGTGGAATGTTTTGGAGAATGATGACATGTACTCATGCTTCTTGACTTCCTATCATTCCCATGATCATCTCTTTTTCTATGGGATCTTGATGCTGATACTTGTCCAACACTAGATGCTTGCTTGGTGTCGAAGTCTTTGCTAACTTGCTTCTGTAGCATATTTAGGCTTTGAAGTATCGCTTCTTGAGCCTTCATGATCCTCTCATTATTGTCCCTATAGCCCTGCACTTCTTTTCGCAGGCTTCTCATAGTCATAGTGCTCTGCCTGTCTCTTCTCCCACTAGACTCAGTATCAACATTACCCATGCTTGTATGCAGACCTCTAATTTCTTCTTCATGGTTGTAAAACCATTGAGCATCCTCCATGTCTCTATTTCTCATGTAGGAACTAAGGTCTGCTTTTTTGTATCTCTAATTCTGCAAGAATGTGCATGCAATAATTGTTGTTAGAATTAAGCATGTTGCAAAATATTTATCAATTATATTACATGTCATTATTCATTTTAAATTATGAAGAATATTAATGAAATACTCCCAAGTAGGATTCCTTAAATGCATTCCTTTTTGAAACAACTTTCCAATGATTGTTTGTTTGCTCCAATTTGCACCCTCAAGTTCCGTCGCACCTTAAATTGCTCCCATTCTTAGAAAATTTACTGTATTCATGGAATCATGGGTGGTGGACTCATGGACTCATAGCCTATCTTCATACCTTCCATGAACCCACCACCTACACTTAGCTTCTTTTTCCTTCACGGATTCATGGACTTGCAGACTCATAATATTGTAACCTTCCTTTCATAAGTCTGTCCGAGAAGTCTCAACACTTAAACATTTTTCCATCTATGCGGACTCATAGACTCATAATCTTGTAACCTTCCTTTCATAATTCCATCTGAGAAGTCTCAACACTTAACCATTTTTCAAAGATCTTATCGTTGTTTCGTGGGACTGACAATTGGATTGCCACATGGCTCCACACCACCTACCGAATGTCATCCCATCCAACATGTACCTGCCACCGTGGTAGTACACGTCTTTCTTCTACCACGTCACGTCGACGTCGTCATATGGAAAAACACCCAATTTTTTTTTTCCAATTTTTCTTATGTTTAAAATTTCCAAAGAGGATCAATTCTTCACACATGGAATTTCTCTCAATTTTACTGTAGCATTTTAATAAAATAAGTTGCAAACACACTCCAAAATTAATTATCTGTGAATTTCCACTTTAACATTCTGCTAACTTGGCCCATCCAGGCTTAGTGTCGAAAACTGGGCTCTAATACCACTTTGTAACGTTCCCAACCACCCAAGATGGGCCATGATGGGTATTCTATATGCAGTAAATCCATCAATTAAATTGTCAACCCGAGGTAAGTAAACTTAGAGTTGTAGCACTATATGTGCCAAGGCAGAAAAGCTAGAGGAAGTATAATCTAACTAAGGAGATAATATATATGAGGGATAATCTACTTAAGCAAAGACGATCAAAGAGAAAACCCTATCAAAGAACTTAAACTATTTACCCTAAACAAATTTTAAACAATGGATCGATGGATTGTTCCTAAAGAAGCAAATGAAAATCCTACTTTGAACAAGTTAACCTATTTAAAATCTAATGAGCAAAAGAAAGCCATTTATTTAATCTATTCAACTTAATGAGCAACAACAACAACAAATTAATCTAATCAATCTATTCAAATTAATGAGCAACAACAAGTAAGTAAGTAAACAATCAAACACTAACCTATCAAAACTTATTCAACAAGTAAGCTAATCAAAACTACTCAACATGTAACTCATCAAAACTATTCAACAAGTGAATTCTATTCTTAAGATAAAACTCATAATTACTTCTAATATGCAAAGGGAAATCTTAACCTATTTAATTAAAAGCACCATGACAATATTCAAAGATTAATCAACAACTATTCTTAATCTACAATAACAAGAAACTTCAAATATGATGATTATGTCTTCAGTGTCTTATGACATCACGATGGCATCTAACACTTAGTGATAACTCAAGAGGAATAAGTTCAATATTAACTTCTATGGAGAAATGAAAAGTATGAATGAAGCAATTTAACGATAGCTTATCCATTATAGAAGAAATATCAACTATCCTGAAAATCCATGTGATTTCTCAATTTATGCATTAATCATCAATGATAAGAAAACACTATTCTATTTAATTCAGATGCACTCTTATGCTAATGTAATCAATTTCATACAATTAAAAACTTGTAACTAAAAACTTAACTCAAACTCAAACTTCTAATTAAAATGGCAACTTAAATCTATAATGGAAATTTTGTAAAATAAGCTAAGCTAATCCTATTATTAAAAATCCAAATTGCAAGTTAAAATGCTTATAAAAACATAATTCAAATTCTACTTCTACCTCAACATACTACAATAAAATTGATAAGCGAACTAGATAAGAAAACTGAGAATTAAATGCATAAAACTCGCAACTATTAATCCATCGGAACTTTGCCAAAGAAACTCTATACTTTGTGTTAAATTAATACTTTGTTTTAGCTATTCTATTTTAACCTGCAGAAATTCAAATTAGATTTTAACACACAACAAGGTTAGTAGCTTCCAATATATCTACTAATGATTAAAAGACACAACATATTAACAATTATCCTCTACAAGCAACCTGCAAAAAGGAAATTGAAACAATTAAATGATGAACAACAAACACACAACATGTAAAATGATAAAAACACATATAACAGAAAATGAAGGAAATGATAATTGCACAACTAAAATGCACACGCTATCTATCTAAGTATTCACCCAGACCACTGGTGGGCCCATCAGCAGGTCGTGGATACTCCTCAACAACAAACCGTGAGCTAAATCAACACAGTTTTGGCATTAAATTAGAAAAACGCAGTCTAGCACAAGTTTGTGGAAATGTTTGAGTTTACACAACAAAACAATTCTAACAATTCTTGACACTTTGTCTGACCACTAATGTGGTATTTATAATGATTACAATTTGAGAGGTTGACCACTGGAAGGGTAGACCTTCTCTAAAAATGGTAAATTCCATTAAATACACTATAACTGCCTTTGGCTTCTAGAAACTGAACGAGCCACTCAACGATCAACATAACTGCTTAATCCGAGATGTCAAGATCTCAGTAGCTGGAGGCCACGAGGGTGAACAAAAACCATGTCGTTGATTTTCCCAACACAAGATGCCAATATAACAACTGCCAAATCGTCCACACTCATAGTGATGGATGCAGTGTGGAATGAAGTACCAGACACAGTGTCGGATGGAGTACTGGACGAGCCACTGGATGGAAAAACACATTGCGAATTTGCCCCATGACACACAAATTGGGCATTAGCTTCTCATAATCATTAAATAGAACCGAATTAAACTTAAAACCATCACAAAACATCAATTGCACATACCTGGTATAAAGCTATGACGAATTGATATCAATTCCTTCAAAACTTCTTCAAAATAGTTAAATACACATATAATACCGGTACAAAAAGGATTCAATCATCATCATAAAACAACCAAATCATGAGCCCAACAGGCCACACCACACAAAACTCTCCCTTTTATAGCTGTGATGCCACTTTGTAACATTCCCAGCCACCCAGGCCGGGCCATGCCACAAAAAGCTCTCCCTTTTTACAGCTCTGATACCATAATGTAATGTTCCCCAGCACAAAAGAGGGACATTACAGTGCATAATACACATAAAAATGAAATTTTTGCTAACTAAAGTAATTATTTTACTGTTAGCCAATTTCCTGTAGCTTACAACTACAAATTTAAAATAGATTTAGCTACTGTCTATAACCATAAAACAAATTCATCTAAAGCATGCTAATAATCAACATGAAATGCATCTAAACCGCTCATTACAACAACATATAATTCATTCTCATTTACATAGAGTTCATGCACAACAATAACACATGTAAATAACTCAACAACAAGATAAAACACTTATCTTTAAACATGAATTGTGCAGCCAACTACTTGGGACAGATGTTCCACCCAACCATAGACTGACTGTTCCAAATCTCAATAGCCAGTCGCCCCTGATTGGAGGCTAGTAATCCACAAAAGAGGGTGGTCTCTCACAGTCCACTCGTAGCTCATAAAACTCACAACCCAACTGATATTCTCCTACAACTATGTGATTTTCCACCAGCTCTCTTCCTCCTGATCGACCCAACCCAAGGAATGCACCATTCGTTTATCAGGGATAACCCAAGGGATGTGCCATTCGTTTATCAAGATTATCCCAATGAATGTGCCACTTGTTTATCAGGGTTTCTCTGGCACATGTAACTAGGAATATCTTAGTTGGGAACTCAAGGGAACTTGCTTCTAGGAGAAGTACCGACAAACCAACAACAAACACTTGTTGTTACAATGCAACTCACTTCGGAGTTCACTCTTCAAGCCTAACAACCTGACTCTTCAATCTTTAGCTCCAAAACGCTCCAAATACGTTCCTCTTGATCTAGAATTCTCACTCCATGATTGTACCCTCTTTCAACTCTCTTTCTTGCTCTCCCCTTTCTCTCATGCACCCAACTTCTTTCCCCGAATTGTTGTCCCAACCCATACAAATTTCCTCCCTTTTGGTTTACCTTTCTTAACTCACACTCTTCCCTAAGTTGATTGTACTCAACCCCCATGTGCCCAACAAATCTAGGATGTGACCACTCATAACCACCCTCTTACATGTATTCAATGATTGGCTTTGGGAACACTCAATCATAAATTGGAAGGTTCATATACAATTAGCAAGTTTAGGAAAATGGGTTAAATTAATATACATGGGTATTTTCCCCTTGGACCCCTCTTGGCTATTATTCTAGATACTTCCCCCTCTTGTGGATTAATTCATTCCCCATCTCTTGTCCATGTCCCCTTAGTAGTTGGCATCACGTTTTATTATTAAAACATAGAAATACAATTCACATATTACATCGCTTTGGCTGTAGCCACATTTTATATATACATAAGCATTAATTAAACTGGGGATTGTAGTGGGGATGTTACAAGATGTATACCTTAAGTAGAAGCAATTCAAACAGTATAGATGGAAGTTGTTTTCAAGGAAGGAGAAAGGCAATGGACAAGGAATTCATTCAGAGACTCCTATAGATACATCAACAATACAAGAATAGTGAGTCCAAAAGGGCAAGGCATAGATCAACATTCGACTTGGTTTCATATTGGCCGAGATATACTATCTTCAACAAAGAAGGAGATAGAAGTGGATGTTGAGTACAAGATTCAGATTCAAATATTGTAGATATACCATGAGCATACCTTTGTTATGAGGGAATCTATGAGCCAGAACTAGATTTGAACTAGCGCTAGTGCCAAAGAGCCATAGTTAGAGCCATATTCCAACGAAGCAGACAAAATTACACTGATCTAATATCTAAGATTGTTAAGGTCCTAACCCGCACATAGGTAGATCAATGTATTCGGATGTAATAAAGGTCAATATTAATAAGACCTTTCAATAAAATAGAATAAGGCGGATGTAAGAAGACCTAATAGAAGCTTCCGCTTCTAGAAGGA
>SNQJ01S0090976.1:48533-92830 GCA_010110895.2 Picea sitchensis | reverse complement strand
GAATCATATGTAGCTGACTGTAGGACTGGAAGGTATCATATGCTTCAGTCAATCCCAAGGATTCAACCAAAATCTAGTCCACTGGTACCCATGGTAAATACTCGCCTGTAATCGTCACCGAGTCCCAATCATCACCCCTATGGCTGCTTCTACTGTGAAGGTGATCTCCCAGTACTATGTGCTGCTGCAAAGGAGAGACATCTCCATGCTCTACTAAGTGTGTCTCCTCCCTGCAAGCCAATACACCCCTCTGAATCCCACTGTACATCTCTGCATGTCTCTGTAAGCTATCACTCACCACTATATGCTCCTGCATACTCATATCATCTCATGTATACTCTTGTTGCATCATAGATCCTAGGTGTACTACTGGATCGACCTCAACACGAAGGTCATCCAATCTTGGGACACAAATGGAAGTGTCCTCAAAATTGCCCCTGGCTCTGGAGTCCCCATGCGTATGTGAGTGCTTGATTGTCTCAAAGATCCTCGTGGAGGGTAGCTCATGCGCCTTCGGATCATGACTCTCCATACTCATCAGTGATCCTGGGTACTCCTCATGCTCCTCCATCAACTGGTGCTCCTCTGCCAAGCCACCAACATCCCCTAGCAATGTGACAGAAGGATATATCTGACTCTACACTAAGATAGATGTAGTGGATCTCTGTCTAATCTCCTCAAGAAGCTCCTATGACTTGGACTCTGATTCTTGAAGGGTTGTTTGTGTGCCTCTCAAGAATCCTCGAGTGCTCTCCAACTCATGAGTGAGTCTATCCACCTCCAACTCCTGCTCCACCCATGAAGGCTCCAGTTTTCACCCACCGTCGCCCTGGGGCTCATCCAGCTCTGACACAAACCTTGAAGGTGCAAAAGGTATCTCCAGCAAAAATGGCGGAATGTTGAAAGCAAGGACTCTGCTACTATTGTGATGAAAAGTATTCACCAGGGCATAAATGTAGAGAGCAAAAGTTCTTCCAGATTGATGCATCACCTTCCTCTCCTTCTAAAGACATCCCATCAAATGAGGCTCCTAACCAAGACGAGGCTCCACCAAGTGATCACACCAAAGCTCCAGTTGTAAACCCTCTGGAACCAGAGGAACCCGTCATATCGCTTCATGCACTCTTGGGTATTTCGGCCCCGCCGACATTAAAACTCAAATGCTACATCAAACATCATCCAATGGTAGGGTCGATTGATAGTGGTAGCACCCATAATGTTATATATCGTTGACTTGCTGATGAGATCCATTGCTTTGTCCACCCTATTTCTAATTTTCAGATCCTCATCGCTAATGGTCGTACTATGAAGTGTGGGGGCCGCTATGAGAATGCCAAACTCCAAATGGGGGATTATACTTTGAAAACCCACATGTTCTCTATTCCCATGGGCGGTTGTGATATTGTATTACGAGTGGAATGGCTTCGCACTCTAGGGCCAATCACAATGGATTATCAAGAATTATATATGAGCTTCACCCAAGACACTCACCCCTATACCCTCTGTGGACACCAAGTGGGTTCCCTTGAAATCATCAGCTCTCACAGGATGGAAAAATTGTTGAAGAAAGGACACCATCGTGTGATTGCTCAATTGAATGCCATTCAGGTCACTGAACAGGGCTCTCAGATAGTTCCTCCTAGACTAAAACTCATATTGGACAAATACCCCAAGGTCTTTGAGGTTCCCAACACCTTACCTCCTCCAGGGGTGAGCATGATCATAGCATCTCTCTACTTTCGGGCAGTCAACCCCCCAATGTTCGTCCCTACAGAGATCCATTTGCTCAAAAAAATGAAATCGAAAAGATTGTACAGGAATTATTGGCGGTAGGGGCAATTCGCCCTAGTACCAGCCCATATTCTTCCCTAGTGGTTATGGTCTTAAAGAAAGAAGGTACTTGGCGCATGTGCCCTGATTTTCGTGCCCTAAATAAAATGACCATCAAAGATAAGTTCCCCATTCCTGTCATTGATGATTTGTTGGATGAACTCCAAGGTGCTCGTGTATTCACCAAATTAGACATTCCTTCGGCTATCATCAAATCCGGATGAAGGAGGCAAATATTCCGAAGACTGTTTTCAGAACTCATGAAGGACATTATGAATTCTTGGTCATGCCTTTTGGCTTTTGCAATGCCCCATCCACCTTCCAAAGTCTCATGAATAAATTATTGAAACCTTACCTTCCGAAGTTTGTCTTGGTTTTCTTTGATGACATCCTCATTTACAGCCGCACTTGGGATAGCCACCTTATGCATGTGGACAAAGTCCTTCACTTGCTGTAGGAAAAACTATTGTTTGTCAAATAGACAAAATGTTCATTTGGAGCCATCGAAATGGAATACTTGGGACACATTGTCAATCGAGAAGGAGTAAAAGTGGACCCCAAAAAGATCCAAGCAATGCAGGAGTGGCCGCGACCGAAGACCTTAAAGTGTCTCAGGGGTTTTCTTGGTCTCACGGGATATTATAGGAGACTTGTCCACCATTATGGAAAAATTGCTAAGCCATTCACCAATCTTCTTAAGACAAATGCATTTCATTGGACACCTGCTGTTGAGCAAGCCTTCATAGAGTTAAAGAAGGCCATGTGCACTATGAAGAAAACTGAGGTCCTATGAGGATGGTCAAACAGGTCTGTCCTTGGCCCGTTATGAGCTCTAAGTTTCAATCTCCAAAATTGTCCTTTGCTTCGTTTTAGGACAGCAAATAGTCAAGATACTTTTCTGCTCATAAGTTTCATGGTTAAGTGTTCTTTGAGGTGCCCTTGCAAGTGTTTTTGTAACCTAATGTTAGCACATGCAATATAACTCAAAACAGGTAACACTCCTCTACTCTTTACAACTATGAAATGCTGATCTAAACTCTAAGCATGCATGAAATTAGGAAACAAATATTTTTGGTCAACATGACCCTGGATAAAACCCCCCTGGGGAAAACCAGTTTGGAATGGAAGTATATATAAGTGATGTCTAAAGCATACGATACAACAAGTAAACAAATATAATGGAGCCTGTATACATAGCAAGCTCCTCTCGAGCCTTTCCAAAAGATCCAAGGAGATATGCGCCCAAGCTTAGTGCACCCTTTCCCTTTGTTGCTCTATCCACTGAAACAATGTGCCCTTGATCCCTGTAGCTCTGAAGAAGAATCCCTTGCACATGAAGATGTTCTTGTGTGCTACCTCTCCACTGAAACTGACAAATCTGTGATCGTCCAACCATATCTTGTGCCTGCTATGAGTCCACCCTCCTCCTATAGTGTGCCCTCCTCCAAGCAAGAAGCTCCACCACAAATAAATGAGGGTCTAAGCCTCCATGAGCCCTCCATGGAAGGAGGCACCCAAGCTTCCCTCAACTAATGCTTCCAACCTCATCCTCATAATCCCTCTCAAACTCTCCAAGTGAACATAAGAGTGAATGAGCCTCCAAGACACCTATGCACCCCTCTTAAACCTGCATAAGGATACCTAAGATTTGGATGGCTAGGATCTACCCATGCCATCTCTAATCAAAGGTTGAGATCATCCCACAATAATCTCACTCACAAACCCACTTTAGGTTAAGTTGCCTAAGTTCACTTTATGTCTATTAATTCACCCACTTTGTGAATTAATTATCACTTTTGGCGAAAAGTGACTAATTTCACTTTTGACTTAAAACTCCTAAGTCAAAGTGAAATTAGACATAAAGTACAAGGTACAAAGTTACCAACATCTTCCTCGTGTGGTTAGAGGCATAAAAGCACAACGGAACCACTTCTCAAGGTACACCAAAACTCAACACACTACTCTTGTCCTAGCAACGCCTGACTTCAACAAAACATTTGTGGTGGAATCAGATGTTTCTAGCACTGGTATAGGCAGGCATCATGCTCACACAAGACGGTAGACCTTTGGCCTTTACTAGTCAAGCATTGAGTGGCTGCAATCTGGGAAAATCTCGTGTGAAAAGTAGTGGCCATTCTCCATGCGGTGCACGCCTGGAGACCATATCTCTTTGAACGTCGTTTTCAAATCAAAACCGATCACCATAGTCTGAAATATTTTTCGAAGCAATGACTAGAACAAAATAAGTGGTTGGTCAAAATGTTGGGTTATGATTATGAAATCATACACAAAAAGGGCAAAGATAATATAGTAGTTGATGCATTATCAAGACAACATGAGGAAGATGGCTCCCTCTTTTCCTTATCATTACAGGTTCCTTTGTCCGGATTGACAAAGTACCTCATGAGTGGATAACACACCCGACTATCTCCAATCTAATTCAATGCCTTCAAAAAGACCCTGAAATCACTGTCGACTACACTTGGCAGGACAATAGTCTCATATATAAGGATCTTAGTTCTCTCACCCTCTTCAACACTCAAGCCGAGGCTCTTAAATGAGTTTCACTCATCATCTACTGTGGTTCACTCATGCTTCCAAAAGACATGCTCGTGATCGTCGTTCTTCTTTAGGGCTAGCATGAAGAAGTATATCCTTCACTTTGTCACAAAATGTGAGGTATTGTGTCAATGCAATAAAGGTGAAACTATCAAGTCTCGAAGCACCCTACAAACCCTACCCATCCCAGACTACCTGACGAGGAAATCTCCATGGATTTTATAGTGGGCCCTCCTACTTGGCCCCGGGAACAAGTTTTTTCATCATGGTGGTGGTTGATCAGCTCTCTATGTGTGCTTATTTTTGTGCCTTACCCCAACCTTTCACTATTTCATTGGATCAAATTTTCATGGATCAAGTTTTCAAGCTCCATGGCATGCCCACTATTGTATATGATGAAGCCCCACTTTCACAAGCACATTTTGGCAAGGAGTTGTTTTAAGTGCAGGGCACCCGGTGAATATGAGCCTGACCTATCACCACCGGTCGGCAGGTCAAGCGAGTGGTCAACAAATGTTTGGAAATCTACTTGTGGTGTTTTGCTTCAAACAAACAACACCCGATTGGGTGCAATGGATCCCTTTGTTAGAATGGTGGTACAATACTTCCAATCATCGACCACTAAAATGACCCCACATGGGCGGTGCTGGCCCAGCGCCCTCCTACAGTCACTACCTATCTTCCTAGCATATCTACTGATACAATGTTGCAATGTCGCATAGCCACCCATTTCTGAGGATAATCTCCACCATGGCCCAAAATTGCATGAAGCAATAGGTGGACCAACATCATCCGGAAAGGGCCTTTTAGGAAGGCGATAAGGTGTTTCTCGGCTCCAACCATACAAGCAAACATCTCACCAAAGCCCAGGGACATCACATGTTGGCACCCAAGTTTTATGGGCCCTAACATATCATCAAGCATATTGGTTCGGTGGCCTACAAATTGTCCCTTCCTGCTACTTTCAAAATCCAACTAGTTTTCCATGTTCCTATCGCGAGAAGGGGTGGGACGCAACTACGAGGAGTCCAAACCGGTGTTCGCAAGGCGTCCCGGTCAGGACTGAGCCCGCTCCAGCGGGAAGCGTCCAGGAACAGCGGTCCGATCCAGCGGACCTCCGGCCAGCTCGAACTCTAAAACCAGCTCCACATACTGTCAGAGACCGTCCTGCTCCAGCAGCTCTGACCGCTTCCCCCCAGCTCCAGCCTTGACCGCTCCAGCCCACCCGAACCCAGCTCGCGGGCGCTCCAGACCAACTTTCGAGGCTCCCGAAAATGAGCCCCAAAAGTCAAATTTTTTTGGTTTTTAATTTTTTTAATTTTGAGGCTTTGTCGCGTGGGCCCTAGGGCATTTTAAGGGTTTAGAGAGGGGAGATAAAGCAAATCTCTCCCTCTTTTTTTCCCTCATTGTTTCATCTTTGAGTTGAAGTGGAGAGGAAGGAGCTCTTAGTGTTAGCTTTGGTGTTGGTGTTGTGGTGTTGGTGTTGGAGCAAAGTTGGAGCAAAGTTGGAGAGCTTGAAGAAGATTTGTGAGAGCTTGGAGGAGGCAACAAAGGGTTCCAACTTCCATCTATTTTCAAATCATTGGAGATTCATCAAAATAGGTATGCCCAATGTGTGTATTCTTGTTGAAATTTTGAATATTGTTCACAAAATGCTGTTTATTATTGTAATTCTTGTCTTCTCATTTCCAATTCCCCTTCCTCTTTTTATTGCGGGTTGTTCATCTAAAACTTGCTTGAAGAAAATGATTTTCTTGTGGTTTTCCTTGCATTTTGGACTCATGGTGTTGGTTGGGAATAGGCGTGTGAATGAAGAAGATGATAGTGAGGGTCATTCTCATAGTGACCCGGACTACCTAATGAATGAAGGAGAGGAGGGTGGTGAAGGGGATGATAATGAAGTTGATAGTGTCAAAGCTTCATTAGCAATGGAGGTATATCCACAAAGCAGGAGGGTAGAATTGGGTGGAACCACTAAGTTTTTATGCCCACAAATTTTGTCGTCCAGGAAAACCTTATGGCAGTTCATGCAGGTGTGAGGAGGCATCTTTGTGGGATATTAAGCAATGACGCGGGGGTCCATTAGTATTTCAATTTGCCCTAAGATAACATAGGAACAAAGAGAAAGCTACATCAAGATAGAGGAGGTTGCACAAAGAATAAATACTAAAACACAAGGGTTGCAACTGATGCATTTTCTCCCTTTTCATCTTCTTGGTTGGTGGAAGGTCCTCACCCGATGTGATGGCGATTAGCGATGGCGATGTGATGAACATAAAGAACCATAGAAGATTTCCTTAACCCGATTTTAGGGAGGAAGTGGATGCAAAAGTGCCAAGGTTTCTTTATGCATGTGGTGTGCCATTCAATGTTCTCCGCTCCTTATTGGCATTCCCATGGTTAGGGTATCAACAAAGCCCCATTGGATACAAGAACCCGGGATATGAAAAGGCTAGAGGCGTATTTACTTGACAAGGAAAGAGCAAAGTCAAAAGAGCTCTTACACGGTTTCCAGATGGGTGGGCAGATGTTGGGAGTCTCCATTGTATCGATGGTTGGACAAATGTTAGAAACCAACATTTGATAAATATCATTGGTGTTTCGTCTACTGGTGCGGTGTTTCTTGGAGCTCTTGACTCCTCATCAGTCACGGCATCTTCTCAAAACATAGCAGACATCTTATTGAAAACTATTGATGAGGTTGGTCCTACTAATGTGATTCAAGTATCACTGATAATGCAGCAAATTTTAAAGGAGCAGGAAAAATCATTGGCGGAAATATCCTCACATATTTTGATCTGGTTGTTTGAATTTACACCCACATTGAACCTTTTATTAATGATATCATCAAGCATAAAGAGTGCACATGGATTAATGACTTGTACAGGCGAGGGAAGAACCTCATTAAATTTATCCCCGGACATTCAAAAGAAAGGGTTAATGCATTTTATATGGCACCTCTAACTTGCGATTACTTAAGCTTGCAAAGGAGACTAGATTTGGAAGCTATTTCCATGCCAGTATTGAGGGTAAGACAAGCTTAAGTAATTGCAATGGTGATGAGTGATGAGTGGGATGAAATTAGCATTGATAGAGATGGCATGGATGCGACAAAGCACACTGTCCTTGATAGCCATTTTGGTCACAGGTCAAGTTTGTTTCAGTTCTGCAAACCAATTTATAACATGATTCGGTTTGCAGTTTCTGATCGACCGATCGTGGGGAGGTGTATGAGCAAATGGATAATATGCTGGGACAAATTAAGGACATTGTTGAGCTTAAAGATCATAATTTGTATGATTTTGTCAGTACAGAGGTGGAAAAACGATGGGAGCTAAATATTCCTACATGCCTTAGCATATGTGCCCACACCAAAATACTATCATACATCATGGCTTTCAAACCCAGCACCAAGGGGTGGGGCGAATAGAAAACCACACCAAGATCCAGAGGTTTAATTCGGTTATATGCAAGCATTAGAAAAAATGTACCCGAGATCTTGAGAATTATTGATAGCATTGACCTTGATTGAGCATGTACATGGGCCTTTGGTGCCTTTAGGAGTAATGCACTTTGCATATAGATCGAGGGAATTTGCCTTCTATTTAGTGGTGGGACATGCATGGGAGTAATACACCACGGCTATGTCCTATGGCAATGCGGGTTCTTTCACGGTGGTGAACACTTCTTATTGAGGTGTTGGAGCACCTCTGATTTCATCACAATGCCGAAAGGCAGGTTAGATGTGGCGAGAACTTGGTCTATGTGCATTACAACTGCGATTGTTGAGCCATTACTTTGGGTCCAACAATAGATAAAGCAAATAAGATGTGGGACTACAATCAGGAGGAGGACAATTTGGAGGATGGAGCAGTGGTTCTGGAGTTGGAGAATTCTCTTTTGGATGAGGATGATCGTGTTGAGATGCAACCACCCGATTCGAGGTCCCATGGATGGGCCCCTTGACTAGCACTCCACTGGTACTTGCATTAGAAGGACCTTCACACTCCGTTGCTTCATCTTCACTACCACACGCATACCCCCACGAGGGAAACGTGGTGGTGGAAAGAAGATAGAATTAGGAGAAATAGATTATTTTTCATTTTACTAGATTTGAGTTTAATTATCATTGTAGTACTTATTCAAATAGCCAATTTTTGTAAACAAAACTATTTGGCCATGACTCATGTTGACAATTGGTGGATAACCTTTTCATTTCATAAGTTAATGATGTACTTCCCTATTATATGGTTCTAAAGTTTGTATGTTTGTAATTGATAGAATCTATATGGTTTGTATTTGTATTTGTAAAATGTATTTCAATTTCTTACTTTGTATGTGTAATTGTTAGCAGCTAGTGGTTGATGCTTGAATGATTATTCATTAATGTACTACGTAAGATTCATGGAATGATGGATAATATGGAATTTAGATGGCATTTTATATATTGGAAATTATCGCAAACATACATGTTTCATAAATTTTGCATCATGTTTGGCATTCATGTTTTTTTAAATATATATATATTTTATATATATATATATAACCTTCGGAGGCAACAGCTCCACGACCATTTTTTGAAAAATGCGATCCCACACTCCACTCCAGCTCAGCTTAGCTCCAAACGGCAACATTGGTCAAACCATTCTTAAAATTAGATGAAGAAAGGCTCCTTGGCTCAACGGGCAATGACCACTCCAATCAGGTGCCGCGTCATTTTGTGTGGTAAGACACTCAAGGAAAGTGTTGATCAATGGAAGGACACATCACCGGGAGGATGCGACCTAGCAATAGCGGCCATACTCCGATGGTTTTGCACCTCGACCTTGAGGACAAGGCTACTTTTGAAAGGGGAGGGCATGTTAGGATCAGATCATAACCCTCTCCATGAGTCATTACTTAGTAGGATATGTTTTCTATGTAATAAAGGCGACATTAGTTAATAAGGCCTAATAAATAAAGGAGAATAAGAATCAATGTAAAGAGGTCTAATAGAAGCTTTTGCTTCTGAAAGATCTTCCTCTAGAAGTTTCCTTGAAGGTAGAATCGAGAATAAATAAGAGTAGGTGGCATTGGATATTTTTTGTCTTGGATATTATTGTAATAGAACTCTTCTTTGTTGGAGGTTGCCCCCTCAAAGAGGCAAATGAACATTGTTATCATTAATAAAGATTATGCTTCGGTGTTATTTTGGTATTATTGATGTTGTTTTGGATATCTCATTGTTGTTACGCTGTTGCTTGCTAAATATTTATGTTATGCATATTATATTACATCACGGAATATTGCGGTACCAACGAGCAAATCTAAGCAGTCTAAGGAACCGGTGGAATGAATCTAGTGCAGATCTGAGGTATTAGCAGGAAGATCTAGTAGATATGAAGTGCAGTGAGCAGGATCTAAGCGGATCTAAAAGAGTACCAACGGATAGATCTAGTGTAGACCTAAGGTACTAGTGGATAGATCTAATGCAATGATGAGGTACTCGTGGACAGATCTAATGCAGATATAAGGTATCAGTAGGTAGATCTAGCAAATCCGAGTACGTGGGTAGATCTTGATCGGCGACAGTGCCGGTCTAGGTGATCGAGTGTCCAACAGGCGGATCTGGGAAATCGTGAAGGGTTTCTTTAGGGCTGAGAGTTGCCAAGTTTGTTACATTGTATTTCTCCCTTGAATGCAGCTATTTTTCCTAATAAGGGAGCCCTTGTAAGGTTAGGAGTCATTATTAATGAAAAGTTGATTTGAAGGGGCATAATTTATGTGTTGTGTGAAATTTGGTTTCCAATTTTCTTACGTTGTTTTATTTCCAACTAGTATATTTTATTGTGTGTTGTAATTTATTTATAAGGAAAAACACAAGGTAGTAAAGTATCTAGGTGTTGGAATAGAGAAGTGCTTATGGTATTATTGATTTTTGTAGCACGAAGGTATTCCCACTGAAGTGACCATGAATTGTCCGGGGCATGTGAATATTAGATTTGGCACCGAGATTACACTCGTTTGATGAAAATGCCCTTGGAATGAAGCTAAGGCTTCATGGGTTTGGTAATGGGCTTTGTAGGCTTGAATTGGGTCTTCACACCCACAAGGAGGAAATAAAAATATTCTAATTTAATGTTGGTTTGAGTGGGAGCTCCGTAGAGTAAGCTAAGGGTTTCTAACCTCACATTAGACTCCTATATAAGGAGAGGAGATTGTGACAAATCTCATTGTCATTATGGAGTTAGCATAAATGAGTGAGCACTTGTGTTAGGAGATTGGAAGTTTCAGCAAGGGTAATTCTGGTGAAAATGCGGCCTAGGGTTTCTTGAACTTCTTTGATTTTTTGTTTTCGGCCAGGAGACACACACAGCCAAAGCGTTGCATGCGTCTGAAGGAAAGGTCTGACGCGTGTGTGAGGAAGCCATTGCGTGTGAGGAGAAAACAGTACGAACAAGTCTACATGTGTGAGAGAAGAAGGGTTGCACGTGTGAGGGCAGACAAGCCGCACGTGTGAGCATTTCTAGGCAGTTTTTCAGGCCGCACGTGTGAGTTTTGGGTAGGTTAGCAGGTTCGTGCAGGTTGATGTCAACAATCGTACAAGCCCGACCTACAACAAATTGCAAATTGGAATTTGTCTTGGGTAATTTTGTTGATTTGTGGGTTTTAGAGGACTATTTTTTGTCCTCGGTTGCTTAGTAATTCTGAAACTAAGAGGGGCTGGATTTTTCCCTCATAAATTTGAATTTGACACATTTACTGAATAGAAAATTTTGTGTCTCACATACATGGATGATTTATCTTTTTGTTGTTTCCACTAGCATTTTACGTCATAATTTCGATGTAAAATTGTTTAGTGATAATAGCTAGGGTTTACTATTTGGATCACTTGGAAGTAATTTTAGATCTGGAATTAGTTTCATGAAAAATTGACATGGTATCAAACCAGAGTCAGACCAAAGGCTTTGAAGGAAGAGAGGAGTCATCTCTTGAGACCACATTTGTTGCTATAGTTGGTGCAACAATTGTTGTTGCAGATGTTTTTTGTTTTGTTCTGGGCAGCTCACAATGGTGAACACTTTGAAGATTAAGCACAGGTTGGAAGGGACAACAAATATATGGGCTTGGAAGGCTAGGGTTCTCCTTCTTATGGAGGAGAATGACCTCAAAGAGAGTATATTGGAAGCGTGGTTCAAGTCCCATTGATCCTTGAGGAATTGGCGACTCATAAGAACAAAGAGTAGAGACCATGCCGGAAGTGTTAATTGGACACCATGAAGGATCACTTGATTCATTATATTTTCGAGAAGAAGACAACTAAAGTGTTAGAATATAGAAGATGGTGTACCCGTTTTACCATTGACGATACCCTCGTCCTGCCCAACCATGGGCGAAGCCTCCCTCAGTAACAACCTTGGTAAGAATACTCCAGGAAGCAAACCCTAGGCTGAATAGCCAGGAAGCAAGACAGCACCTTTCCCCAAGGATGGCACACCAAAAAGAGATGATCAAATAGTCAAAAACCTAGTCAATAGATAGTCCAAGCCAATGGTAGCTTAGTTGTTGTTTGCACTGCTGACTCTCCCTCACATGTCATACCCGGTAGAGGCTGGTCGCGCAAAGCTAAGGAGCTGTAGTGCGAGAGATGTTTTCAAATGAGAGCTGGTGCCTGTATTTATAGCAAAGTGGTTATGTCCGGTTTGCTAGGGCCGATACTCCTTACGGAAATATTAATGCGTTGGGTATATTATTATTTCTAGCCGACTTCTCCTCTTGGAGGCTAATGGCCTAATATAATTTTTCTTCTTGAGTCGACAAGAATTCTAGGGTTATTAGCCAACTCATTAGGGTTTCTCTTGCTTCCGGAGTCTCCTATTATTCGAGTTCTGCATTAGGTAAATACCTCCGTACATAATATTAACACTCCCTCCTAGCTAGAGAGGTATTTCTAGGTAATGGACTTGAGCACAAAACCGCGCATTTTCGAATAGCATCCAATATAGTCATCTAGACTATTTCATGACTAGATCCTTAGCATCACCATCATGGTACGCATCAACTCGGAAACCATATTTCATCTGGGTAATTAGATATGATGTTGGATAAGTCCTCTCACCATAGAGTGATACAAGAGGGAGTAAAAGCTCTACGAGACTATTTTCCGTGCGGGAAAATCTTTGTTTCATCATTCATCTGAATGATCATTATCTCAATAAAGCTGTTGATAGTCTTCCAAGGCAATTAGAACAAGGATAGAAGACACATGTGTCTATTCATGGCGAAATACATAACTACAATCCGATTGAATTTTCACCACACCAAAGTAACACACAAGTACTTGAACAACTGGCATTATAGTTGCGACCAGTGAAACATATTCACCACAGTAGTCACATCGTCATCACGGTCTTTCATAACAAACATCGATAGCAGCACGTATAGAAACAATGTTATGATATAAACTGATTTATGCGGGCAATCCTTCACTCCATCTGTGAGCTCGAGAAAGAATATACGCCGCGGTAGTCTTCATCTATTGTCACATGATCTTCATAACAAACATCCAGTAGCAATGCATAGAAACAATGTTATGATATAGACCGAATCATCTGGCCAATATTTCACTCACATCGTGAGCTCACGAGAAGGCACTCCTCATGACAGTGGAACATATCCACCGGTATATCTCCTAACATGCGGAGGCGGTGGTCTCATAACAATCATCACGATGCCATCGCACAAAAATGTTGGTAGAAATAAGATTGAATCGATGCGGGCCAATCTTTCACTCACATCATTGAGATATGAAAGAATATCGCCCTCATTAGCAAAGATTGTTTGCCCTATTCTTCTCAACCAAGGAGGAGGATTGTTTCTGATTTCTGAAAATGGACCATTCCTCACCACAGGCCATTCTTCCCTACAATAATCAAATTGCACCCTGGAGGGAATGTATAAGCCCTAAGGAATGTATGAATGCGGACCACTCCTCACCACGGGCCGATATACACTAATCAAAGTGCACCACAAGGAGAATGTATAACCCTAAGGAGTGTCTATCTGGACCATTCCCCACCACAGGCCATTCCTCCTACACTAATCAAAGTGCTACTGGAGAATGTATAACCCTAAGGTGTTTGTCCCTAATTGTTGAGCATGGACCATTCTCCACTGCCACTCCTACTACACTAATCAAAGTGCGCCCACGGAGATGTGTAACCCTAAGGAATGACTATCGGGACCATTTCCCCACCACGGGCCATTCCTCCCTACACTAATCAAAGTGCACCTGGAGAGAATGTGTAACCCTAGGGAATATATGTCTGCATCAACCTCCAAAGCGGACCATTCCTCATGTTAACCGCAATGAAATGGATTTGTCCAAGCAATGTGGGCCGGTCTTCTTGGGTAACCCTCAAGAGGCTGCCTTAGACCACTCCCCATGGTAACCACAATGGGAAGTGGATTGTCTATGATACATCGACAATCGGACTACCTCCATGTTAACCACAATGGAGGAGATCAACATCCATCAATCTCAATCCACTTTCCGAGCGGGAAAGCATCATCAAGATGGACTATTTTTCAATGAATGTCTTTAATAATGTTTTAGGTGCTCCCTCTAACTTGGAGAGTCATTTCTTCCTTTTTCAATAAGAAGGAAGTTGTTTCCTGAGCTCCGGCTTAGTGCAAACTCTTTCATCTTGGATAGAGGCTTTACCAAAATGTCATCCTTATCTGTGCTCATCTGTGGAGATATGTATTGGAGAATCATTTGCTCACTACGGAACTTCATCATGGATAATGTAATGCTTGATTTCAAATGTACTTTAGTCTAGAATAATGTGAAGGCTTCATGTAGTCACGGACAATAGAGTATATCATGGTTGGAGGACTGGAACATATCCATGGGGCACTTCTTTTACCATCATGAGATCGATCTTCTTGGTAGTCATCTTGATGTTATAGGAAATCTTTCACCAGGCTTACAACATTACTTTGGAGGTTCTCCACCAAGTTAACATTTTATGCGCATGGGGTTTTCTTTTGGTATGCCTGAAGTCTTCTTCATACAGGTCTTTATTCAATTTCTGCGGAGAACATTCTTGGCATTCATCGGATGTAGAACACTCATGAATGTTGCGGATGATATATTATTATATAGAGATAGAATGCAGTTTACTAGAACAAGTAATCATCGTAGTCTTCTCCATCCATATGGGAAAACCTCTAGTTCTGGAATGTAAGTAATGCTTTCGGTATAAGTCTTCCATGCAACATTTCTTCATCCACGACTTCGGTTCTGTGTGATTGCCTTTAGTGAGTTCATGCTCGGGCTTGTAATCTTGTGATTCTTGATATAATGAATGTTTGTTAACGGTTTCTCTTTCTTTCTTGGAATCTTCATGTTACTCCTCATGTCAGCTCTTGGCTCTGGGTTCCTTCATGGAGTTTCCATTTTCTAGAGATTCCACTTCTTCCATGCATCATAGGATGAGAGATCTGGATGGACAACCAGAATACTTTAAGGCTTCTCTTTGAAGAAGAATTCTTTTGAGGTTGAACTTGATATGTGTTGTCTTTCATGGCTGCTACCATGGATATATACATTTTCATCATCTTCAATGGATCATAGGATTGGCTCCCTCCCAATCCTTGCTTCAAGTCTAAGTGTATATAATCTGCTCCCTCCATTATCTTGAGTCCATGCTTCCATCTGCATCCTTATTGTCTTACGCAGTAGCATAATTGGCTTTCTTGCCTTAACAAAGTCCACGCTTCCGTATTAGTTGTCATCACCGCAAAGCGTCATAAGTCTTTTCAGGTTTCCTCTCGATTGACTTCTTTACATCTTTGCTTCTTCTAAGTTTCTTCAAGATTGATTCGATTTCGGCTTATCTTGTAATAGCTTTCACATGATATAAGGTTCTTGGAACATTTTATCTTTTCCCTAAAGAGATAGATATACAAGATAATAATACGGAGGCGATGCAAAAACAAGATAATGCAGAAGAATAAGAAGAGTGTTGTTACCTTTTTGGAAGAAGAAGTCTCTTCCATCACAGCAGTGCTTCTTTTGAGGTTCTCTTTTGCATTGTTGATCGTTGATTCTTCTTGAGCGCAACAAGTCAAAGGTTCTTCAAATGTAGGTGAAATCGCCCTTATAGTACTTGCGGCAAATGCATCCATGTCTTGGAGAGACCATTGAGTACTATGTTCACCAACTCCTTCTCTGAGATAATCTCTTTAATAGCTTGTAGTTAATCTCTTAAGCGAGAATTCTCCTGAAATATGGCCGTTATGTCTTCGTCATCATTCATCTTCATGTCCACGAAGCTCATTCTTTAGACTCATAGCAATAGATGTTTCTGGCGAGAAGAGATTTGTTAGGGCATCGTGCACATCTTCTTGATGAGTCAAGATGGGAGATGTAGGGGTATCAAGTGGTCTTTTATGGAATACACTATGATACTCATGGCATTGATATCAACATCTTTGAACTTCTCCATGAAACAGCGTTACTTGGCGGTTCCTTCTCTTCTCCTTCTCAAACTCGGCTTCGATCTTTCCTTTCACAATATCCGGCACTATTCTTAGCAAGAGTGAGGTCAATCCCTTGTCTTCCACACTCTGAAGTTAGAAGCTCCATCTAACTTGTTCTCCGGCTTCATAGAGTTAGTCATGGCTTGCTGACTTGGTCAAACCCTAAGATTTGACCCGAGAAATCCAAACTAGTCTTGGCCTTACGAGTGTCGAGGAGATCTGCTGGAAACTGAGGCATGTGATTTGTCCAGAATTAGGTCAATCCATTTAATTAAGGTGCCTCAACAAGAGGATTGGGGTTTATGGCGCATGCGCTAGTAACCACAGGCTGCGATGTCTTGGAAGTTGCTTACACTTCAAAGTAACCTATAGCAGGAGTTCCTGTGAGCTCTCCAATATCTAGAGGCTATGTTTCCTTCCAACGTTTAAATTTGCATGCGGAAGGTGTGGGCCCATAACACGGTAGAATATAGAAGATGGTGTGCTTATTTTACCATTGGCGATACCCTGCGTCACCCAACCATAGGCAGCCTCCCCTCCGAGCGGCTTAACCTTGGTGAGAATTACTCAGGAAGCAAACCCTAGGCTAGATAACCAAACAAAGGCGGCACCTTTCCCCAAGGAAAGCGCATCACAAAGAGTTGATCGGATGGTCCAAACCCTAGCCAAAGAGATAGTCCAAGCCAATCTTGAAAACTGATTCTTTGTGCGGTTACTGCGGCTCTCCTCTACAATAGCACCGGTGGGAGCGCGGTCGCGCAAACTGAGCTGCAATTACGAGATGTTGTCAAATGGTAGCCTGTATTTATAGTGGTTACTGGCTGGTTTTGTTGGGCCGACTTCATACGGATATGTGTCTATTGATATATTATTATTATTTAAGGTGACTTCTTCTCTTGGAGATAATAACCTAATATAAATTATCTTCTTGACCCGACAAAATTCTAGGGTTATTAGCCAATATTAGGGTTTCTCTTGCTTCACGGAGTCTCCTATTCTCATCGAGGTTCCTGCGATGAAATTAGAAAATACCTCTTGAATCTACCATAATATTAACATAAAGACATGTATGATGCTTTGGTAGGTTTGTACCAAAGCGAGAATGCAAGTCGAAAATTGATTTTGAAGCACCAGCTTGAAACCAGCCAGAGATCATCCAGCGATCCACGGCCGGCCAAATAGGAGTGGCGTCACCCTAGAGCATGCAACGGCTTGTCTCAAAATTCATCTAACTAGGCTGGGAACTGGGTCGAGTCACTCAAAAATGCATTGATGAATTGGCATGTGAAATATCTCGGGCATCCTTCAAATGCAAATGTGTCAACCAACGGAGGGTTAGCTAACCCTAGTGATGCCTGGCAGCATCTACAATAATAATAACACCTTTAAAAAAATATATCCTTGAACGTCTAAATGGCATGACACTTGCCAAGAAACTGCAAGACAAATTAAAACATGTTTGTCTAAAAGGAATCAAGTCACATCATCATGATAAGATAATCAGCGTAATATAAAAGTCATGACCGGACCATTAAACCTGTTATCCCTATCCTAGTGATAACTAAAAGGAGATTATCTCAGGCCCACATCCCTAGACATGGAGTCACAGAAACCATATGACTTGAGCTTGTTACGGAGGGCCATCTTTTCTTCAATCGTCCTATCTGTCGACATGCTTGACATCCATCCCATCGGCTTTGATTAAAGTAGTGGCGGGTCTTGCTCCATGAGTAATGAGTATAGAGTATCATGGTATGTTTCACTCTAATTTTTGAAGCATTTGAATGTAATGCTGAATCCTTTTTTGTTTCATGATGTTTTCTTTGAAATTATGATCTTTAACTTGTCAATACCATGGGAGGATGACGAGTGCCCTAGTAAGTTGGTTCCCCTTAGGATGAGTTGCCATTGGGTAGTTCTATGAAAGGTCATGATCCATTCCTTCCATTCTTACCAATTTTCATCATCATCCCTCTCATCTCTCCCCTACATTAGTTCGGGCATTGGGGTTTGCCTGCCATGCTAGGAAGGTTGTACCTTGCCTTGTGGGAAGAAGAGGGGATAAAAGCCAGTGAAAGTAAATTTGGAAAAGTTAAAAGCCAAGATGAAACCCTGAGATGCTTTGCCGAAGATTCCCGAGAAAGCAACAAAGGGCTTCGGCCAAGAAGGAACGTAAAATAAAATAAAACTCAAGGCCTAGTTGGTGGATAGGAGGTCTCATGCTAGGTCGACCCTATTAGCTCCATGACATGTACTTGATTATAACACTACTGTCATCGGTCACCAAACTAGGGTAGTGGCTCTTGGTGGTGTTAGCTCCCAAAATGAACCCGTCCTTTGGTCGCATTTTGTGGTGGATAGTATGGCTATTGGTAGTTTTCTCAAATTAGTTTTGAGTTTTTTCTAACTGCAAAACTTAGGTTTTGATTTTGTCTTAGAAATAAGATGACCCATAAAGGTCTTCTCTTTAAAATTTTCATAAAATTGCTTTCAGCGACTAGCGTCGTGTTCAAAATATATGAGTGTTAGGCGGGTAGTGGCGACTTTCAGCAGTTAAGGAGCGTCTCTCATAGGTATGTGTGTTGGTGAAAGTGTTGATTTTCAAAACATCCAAAGAAACATTGTTGCGGGTTGTCTTGGTGAAAGTGAAGACTTTCAACGGCTAGGATCGATTCTTACGGTTAATGCGCTGATGGCGTAAGTTTCAACAGCTAAGGGGCGTTTTCTATGGGCTGTTGGCTGGAGAAAGCGGAAATCATGTGCGTTTATTCACGTTTCAAAAATCAAATGATGATCGTCGCTCCGTCCATGCAATCAAGAAGGACATCTTTGAGGTGAAAGTGGATAATCATGGCTTCGGTTACTGCGATCCAAATGGGATTACAAATCGGATCCGGTTTAGAAACTCATACTCCACAATCATGGCGTCGGGGATGGCAAGTTCAAAACATTAGTGCAGGTACAGAAGCTGTACTACATGGCTGACAACATCATCAGTTCATTGCTTCTCTATCACGCATTGTTCATGAATGTTTGTTAAGTTTCTATTGTGGAAAGACAAAGCCGAGTGCTTTCACCCGGTATGAGACCTCGTGACGGCTGCGGGGTTGGTATCACGAGAATCGTTGGGGTTTTCAGCGCAAATGAGACATGATGGTTCTCTACTTTCGAGAAAAAGTTAGGTGACCTATCTTTCCCCTCTGAGGGCATCCGAGTACAAAGCACTTCTCAAGCGCTTGAGTTGCATTGAATTTGTTGAGGAAGGCTATGACGGTTGTCACCGGTCAGCAGTGAACTTTGCTAAAACATTTGATGGGAATAGGCTCGTGTTGGGTCCTTGGAGATCATTGTAGATGAAGATGCCATTGTTGCAGTGACCAGCCTACCAAGATATGGCCAGAGTTGGTTCAAAACTATTGCTACCAAAAACTTAAATTTCAGGGCGTATTTAAAGGAAGAGTTCAAGCATAATGCATGGAAGAAGAGCATGTCGGTTTCCCATTTAGAGGATGAGTTGCAGGATTTTTTTAAGGGCATCAAACTCTACATTACCTTGGAGGGAAAGTATGACAAACTCATGATGTATCATTTCAAGCTCCTAGACCATTTCACAGGTAAAACTCTCCTCAGTTTACCTTTTTTCTTACATAAGGGTTTAACTAAGGTTTGCAAGAAAATCAGGACTCAACACACGAGCATGAAGAACACTTTCATTGCCACTTTGGCCTTATTAAATTAACCATTCTGGAGGAATTAAGACAAAAGTGAAGGAGCTGGCAACATTTCCTAATTTGGGAGGGATTTGAAACCTGAGACTCAACCCGCTAAGTGAGCAGGGGAAAAGGTGTAAAGCAGTTGACTCCTCAAAGCGATTCGAGGAAGGGAGGACCTGCCAAGACCTCGAAGATAGAATCCTACGGTGTAAAATCCACCGGAGTCAAAGAAAGGTTGAACTTTGGAAACCACTTCTGAGCCATTCTGAGCAACTTCTGAGAATGACCCTCGCAGAAGAGAACAAACATATTAAAATTGCCCTACACAGACTCAGAACCCGAGCAAGAAGATGAGAGCCCTACCATCAAAAGTCACAACTTGATCAAGCGAGTTTGCACGAAATTATGAGACCTTTACTCATGCAGAGGAAGAACATCGAAGAGCACTAAGTCAAAGAAAACTTAGAAAATCAAACTGTCACGAAAGGGTAATTGCTTTCGGCAAGAGGTCTTGGAGCGGGTAATCAAAGAAAGGTACAAGAGGTTGTCTGATAACCCAAAAAACCAACGTTGCATTTGAAAGGCGGCTACGGAAAGTGTTAAAGAGAAGAAAAATGAAGATCGCAAGATTACAATGGTCTATGGTGGCACCAGCCTTAAAGGAAGATGAGAAGATTGAAACAAAAACAAAAGCAAAAGATTATCCGATTTGAAGGTGCTTTTCGGGGTTGTTGTAAACATGAAAGGGGAGAAATCATAGACACATTGAATTTTTGTTTGAAATCGCATTTTGGAGGTGAAGAAGTTCATTTTGGCTCAAGCGGAGCTTTCACCGGCGCTTCGCTAATTTCGCGACCAATTAGTTGGTGAAAGCGGCTCACCCGACTAACCATCGAAATATAAACCGTTAGGCTGGTGGCGGGAAAAGCATTTTGGAAACCAGGGCGAAACGGTCAGAATTTTCTGAGGTTATAAAAGAGTTTCAGTGTATCAGGGCGATAACAACTTGCTTGCAAAGGATTCAACATCAGAGATTCGAGGCAATTTTGGGAACCACATGCAAAACAAATTTCCTCAAAAATCGACTATGAACATTAAAGAAATCCAACTGTCAAGACAAGTTCCTTTGCCATATTTCATTACCACGGACTCAAATTTGAAGGATACAAATGAATTTTTGAATTAGAACAATTAGAATGATAGTTTAGTTGTTAAATCTTTATTATCAAGTTATTTAGTTAGATTTGACTTGCTATTTTTAGTTGTTTTGATCCATGTTTTTAGGATCTCTAGAACAAATTGTAAGATGTTATAAATGCCTATTTTTGATATAAAAGACAAGGGTTAAAGCGGGAGATATTTTTTGCTACTGTATAGGCTCTTATTTACAGAAATAAAGTTTTGTTTCCTTTCGTTTTCAATATCGGAATTGTCCATCTTTCCTTTTATTGCTTTGTTTCAATTTATTTTAGTTCATGAAGGCTGTTATCTCTTTATTGAGCTCATAGACTTGAAATTAAAGGATTTCTCTGTATCTTGCATTAATCCCTACATCAGTTGTCTTTGGCAATCAAGAATAGTGTTATCCATCCTCTCTTTTAGGTTACTTGATCGATTATTGTTTCACAGAAACCGTTTGTATCTTTAGATGTGTGATGAGTTGTTTCTTACACAGATCATTAAAGACCCCATTGTCCCAAACACACATAAAACCATTACAAGTTACCAAGCATCCTTGGCTTACAACCCTAGAGTTTCTTGGAGTGATAGCAGATTGGCATAGCGGGGAAAAGAGGATCTCATCACCTGAACTGCTTCTCATTTTAATTTGAAATGCTTGTGTTTAATGTTGTCACCACTGGTCACCTCGCCAAAACAATTTCCTCCAACTAATCTCTTGAAAGAAAAGCAATAAGACAATTAGTAAAAGGCATTGAATGGGCTGAAACAATGGCATCCATGACAAGGTCAACTCACCCTCTACAGAGGCAAACACCCGCACATGTAAGACCTACTTTTCCCTGTTATCACCGCACCCCTTACCCAAACATCCCTACACCATCTGTGCATTTGCATGACCTGGTGGTCTTCACACCAAACCTCCCACACGAGGAGGATTAGCCCAATAGGACATCTGGACTCTCTTCAAAACTGGCTTGTTAAATAGCATAGCGTCTTTGCTCTCCAAACCTGGCTTGTTAAATAGCATAACGTCTTTGAGCATTTGTCTGGGTAAAGGGGGGTTTGATGCACATGTTTGGGTAACTTGATTATTAGATGTGATTGACATTGCTATGATCTCTGTGACTTATGATCCCATGGAGGGCGTACTTCTTGTTGTTGCAGGACCATGCCCGACGAACAGGTACATATGGGGAGATGATTAGTTCAAACCTTCATGTGGCTAAAAGCCCACCAAATGGATGTTGTGACCCCAGCCAAGGGCAAAGAGATACCAAAAGCTTGCACCGAAGAAAAGGGAGGACGTTCCACCAGAGACACTTTAGCAGGCCTGGACCTAGGGGGGTCTTTCCCTCCGACCATGACGTTGGCCCTTGAAGACCCCTGACATCATCATATGGAGCCTTGATCTCATCCAGCTTGGGTTTTGGCATGAGGACGGCTTGGTTGGCACGTGTGCCAGCTTCTGAGGCCTTTTGAGGCCTAGTGTTCCAAGAAGGGGCCTAATGTCACCCTAGGAGGGGCATGACGTCATCCCTAAAAGACAAAAATAGGGTTTTAATCGTCATTTTTATGTAAAACTGGATTTTTGATGTAAACTGGCCATGTCGGCCTTTTTTTACCTAAAATGTAATTAAAGGTCACTTGTATGTATAAATAGAGAGTTAAGACTCATTTTTTCATCATCTTTCACTCACACAAGTGTGAGGTCTGAAATTCGACCTTTTTTAAGACTTATTGGCTAAAATTAAGTGGTGCACAACTCTTGGAGGAGGCTATCTTTGGTGTATTTTTGCATTTTCATGGTGGAAAGTCTTCAACTAGGGTTTGTGGCTAGATTATTCTTGATGAAGTAAGTAGAAATATGCAATCCTTCTTTATTTTGTATGGTTATGGTGCATTTACTTGTTCATTTTTAAGATTATGAAATTGCTAGTGTGAAACCCTAGGAGAAAGCCACATGTTATTGTCCTTTTCTTTATAACTCTTCACCTACATGATTTTGCTAGAGAACACCTTCCTTGAAGAATATACTAGAGCCCTACCTTTGTAGCACTCTAGTATCATTGTTTCATTAAGCTTCATACACTTATTTCAAGTTTGATCTAGAGAAGAAGGAAAACACTAGGGCCTAGGGTTACCTACTTCCTAGCATATTTTCCTTCTAGGGTTTTAGATATTGAGGCCTTAGGTTACTAACACTTCAACCATCCTCCCTTTCCTTTAGCTCATCCATTATCATTTGCATTTTCCCTCTAAGAATTGCTGCTGCAACTTTGACTCCATTTACCCTAAAAGGCACTACTTCATACCTTGCAAGTGATTGATTGACTAAAACAACTTTTAAGCCATCTACCTTAAGACTTTTACTAACTATTTCTAACATTAGATTAGACTAACCTACTAACTAATTTGTTGTTGTTGCAAAAGATTGCTACGGCCATCTATAACAGCAGTAAATTCATCTTAAAAGCAAGATTTAAAGCTGATTACACATTGCTATCATTGCTTCTGACAATTATTGTCATTTTGTCAAGTTTATACTATCATTTCTTGTCATTTTTTAAGAATTTTTGAGGCATAATTGTGTAGCCATTGCTAAATATATATTGTTGTTATAAATACTTCTGTTGCTTCAGCTTTTATATCAGCTTGCTTTTTTTATCAAAGTCTATGGTTTTATGAAGCACTAACATTATATGGTACTTGAAAATAGCATATTTTCTTGTTGTCTCGTTCTGGGCAAGTACACGTAAATATTATCTCGCTTCATCTCATTAAAACCTTTGGAACTTTTGATCAGAGTGAGTTGTGAGAGGGGTGGGACTTCCCTGATACTTTTACCTTAGCATTCTCAAACTCCCAGGTCACTAGGGACGTCTCCCCTCAGGTACCACTCCTAAATAGAAAGAGGTGTCTTATTAAGGTGACAGTGATAGGACATCCTCCTTGTTACGCCAATTTAGTATTCACTTGCCTTTGGCTTTGGGCAAGTACAAATTGCGTGATAACAAGCCCCATATTCATATTTTGTCACAGGCTCAAGAAGGTTATACAACTTACTAAGTCAAGGTATGAAATGCTATCAGAGACCTAGAGAGACCAGACTAACACCTAAGTATTAAAAATATTTTCCAAAGATTGTCTCTTCACTGTCATGTAATGATTATGAGATGGTCATAGGGTTAGACTTCAAGGTTAGGCAACTGACATACAAGGGACTGTAGTATCTCATTCATGGGTGCCTTTGATGACGGTAGACCACACACTTGGTTCCTGTTATTTGCGAGGTGATACCTCCCAAGCCCATTATTTTCATTTTGCCATGTCCAGCCATAGGAGATAACCAAAAGAATATGTAGCGCTCTGGCGATATTCCTATGATTGACGACCTTTTATTTTTGTTTTTTGTTTTTCTTTCCTTGGATAAATTCATTTTGTTTTTCTTTCCTTGGATAAATTCATTTTATTTTTCTTTTGTCCTCTCGTGTTGAAAAACACCTTCTTAAATGCTTCAAATACCCAAGAGACTATGTCACACCCTGGCGATGTATCTTCAAGTGCTATGGGACTAGGCGAGCCTCTGAGCAGGTAACCAAGGCAAGATTTTGCTAGTCTCCCTCTAATCCTAAAAGCTCCTTCTTCCCATAGAATGAGGAACGCTCCCTTCTTGGGTCAATAACCTAAAGAGATGGATATGACAAGTATTGACAAGATGGAAAGTGGTAAGCATGATCGAGAACGGTACGATGACAGATTCAAATCAAACCCCAGTAGTGCTCCATTTTCCCCAAGAGTAACCTAATCCCCCAAGAACCTAAGATAACAAGTCAGGTTATGACACAGGAAGAAATATAACCAATGAGCTAACAACTAGTAGTTAGAAGGGGCTCTCTGGGACAAGCTTAAATGCCTTAGATATTAGATTGATACTCAACATGATGAAGGACTTACCAACTTGCAGCATGCTTCTCAAGGATGTCTGACAAGCCCGTCCAAATGTCATGGGTGTCATATGTTGCTCATGCCACTAAGAGATGCTTACACTTTGAAGGAGGATCAAGAGTTCAAATTTACACGTACATGCACATCTTCCAACTTTCCATGTCTTTAGCCTCGAAGCCTTTAGATGTTCTTTCTGAAATAGTTATCCATCGGTGGGAGGATAATAAGACCCACAGTGAGATAAACTGGAAATAGATGAAAAAAACATCCAAGGAGAATCCAGAGATTCCCTTCCGACCTAGTTGAGAGGAAGGAAAGGCGCATCTTTTGCTCGGTTTCTTGTCAGATTCTGACAGGGAAATCATCTGGGGCACATTTTCCAGTGGTTGAGGTTGCGACACTTGGGGAGGACACATTTGGGGTTCCCAAGCGATCATCAGATCAGATCCAGGGAAATCCTTCCAACCCATTTCACAGTAGGCCAGCGCGATCAATTTGAGACACATATCAGCCGATTCCGATGGTAGAATCACTAGGGCACAGTTTCCAGTAGCAGAGGGGGCGCATTTCCCAACGGGATCCATCCAGTGTCATGACATACCAGCAGATGGTCGGTCAATCACCAAAGTTGAGAGGGACAACAGGGCGCACTGTTTGGGACAGTTTCCAGGCCGATCCGAGAGGTCTAGCCACCAGGGCGAACTTTCCATACTTGCAACAGTTGTCTTGCAATAGATTCTAGATCTCATCCATTGATCCCGCAACATTCCTTCAGTATCGGGTACTATTGTTTTAGTTTACTTATTGTATTCCGACTAAGATCCTTTTGTCACTGATCTAGCTGAGTGATTTATTTTATTTAGTCGCATTTGGCATTTGTACCCCGCAAAGATATCATAATATAAGTTTTGCAGTCTTTTGTCGCCATTATTATTTGTATGCTCATTTATATGTTGTAAACGCTTAATCATACACACATATCAGCAGAGTTTCCTAGACTAGCCGAATTTGGGATATTACAGTGGTATCAGAGCTTTAGTCATGCCAACCTGTGACTAAAGACGATGAGTGCAGCAGAGGACCCAGGGGGCCGTGAGCATGTAGATGACGAATATGTCACTTACAACAAACGCAAGGAGGTAAGACCTAGACCTGATTTTCCCCCTTTTCCTCCCAGCTTAGAGGAAAAGGAAGAGGCACACAAGGAAGCACAGAGAAGGACAGAGCGTGAGGCTGAACATGAGGTAGAGATGATGTTAAGAAACAGATATGAGAGACCATAGGGCAGTGGTAAGGCCCCCATGGAACCAAAGGAAGCCTTCATGCAGGTACTCAGCAATCTGGTAGTCAGCCAGCAAGCCATGACTCAATCTTTAGCGCAGATGAATGATAAATTGGCTATAGTGGGCACACAAGCCCCACATGCAGCACAGCGGAACTCAGGGGCAGGCAGTGGACCCCAGTCACCTACTCGCACATACACCTCTTCGAGTAGGATTCCCAGGACATTGTTCCCCAGTTTCCAGAGGGCAACCCCAACATCAGCACAACAGTCGATAGCACAGAGGCCGCCCACTCAGACGAGGGACATTGCAGAGTACAGGAGGGAATATGCAGCATTTGGCCGTGACTTCCATCAAGACATGACCCTGGTCGATTATTGTGGACTCAGACTTAAGAACCGCCCCAGAGAACCTTAGAGAGGAGGACAACAGCAGCAGCAAGGACATAACATTGATTTCATCCAAAAAGTTGGTAAACTCACTATACCTTCTTTTGACGGATCGTCCAAATCCACAGCCAAAGCTCGGGTACAAAAACTAGACACGTACTACAAGCTCAACCAGATGACCAAGACAGAAGCCATTAGTTTCGCTACCCTACACTTGGAGGGTGAGGCACACGAGTGGTGGCATCATGGACTGGTGACGTTGGGACACAGTCACATCACCTTCTACAGGGAGTTCACAGAGAGACTCATGGATAGGTTTGACAGGAGGGATCCAGAGATCCATTTCAGGGATCTAGCCCAGTTGAGACAAACTGGCATAGCAAAGGCATTCATCACAGAGTTTCTGCGAGGGGCAGTGGCAGTGACAGAGATATCTGAGCCCAGGTTGATCATGTTATTCACAAAGGGGCTCACAAAACCCTTGAGAGCATGGGTGAAGGCATACAGGCCTCACACCTTGCAGGATGTCATCTTACACACTCGAGATTTGGCAGACTCGGTGCCGAAGACTAAGCCCTTTTCCAAACCCTTCGTACCATAGAGGGACCGAGACAGGAAGCCATTCCAGAGAGAATGGAAGGGCAAGGAGAAGTTGGATGATGAGACGAGGCGAGAGCTTATGAGGAAGAAGCTTTGTTTCACCTACAGAGACCCTTGGGTCCCAGGCCACGAGTGCATGGGCAAGGGAGAGATTCATTATATTGAGGTGGCAGCAGACAGTGTGGACAGCAAGGAGGAGGAGCATGACAGTCAATCCATTAACTCGGAGGAGGAACAGGCACAGGCAGAGTAGCAGCCTCCCCATAGACCACCAACAGCGGCAAGGACCCAGCCACCGGTAGTTCCACAACCTCATGAGTAGGCTAACAGACAAAAACTAGCAAAGGGAAGAGTCATAGCGACCCTTTCTAGTGTTCCCAGGTATGATACCCTCCGGATCAGAGGGACTATTCAAGGACAACGAGAAATCGCCCTGATAGATGGTGGGGCCACCCACAACTTCATTGATGCTTCATTGGTATCGAGACGGGCACTTAGGACAGAGGAGTTTGAGGGGTTTGATATTGCAGTAGCAAATGACCATACAGTAGAGTGTCTAGACAGAGTTCCAGACTTGGACATAAAGTTAGACAACTACACAGTGAGAGATACATTTTATGTGGTTGACCTATATGACACAATTGTGGTATTGAGAGTCTAGTGGTTGATCACATTGGGTAAAATCACCACCAACTACCAAACCTTGGAGATGAGGTTCAGAGACAGTGACGAGAAGAGGGTTGTTCTAAGGGGCATGTCGACAAGAGCACCCAGGACAGTTTCAGCCAAAAGGATGGAGAGAATATTCAAACATGGGGAGGTAGCATATGCCGCATAGTGCTTGATCACTACGCGGAAGGATTCTGAGGGTCGACAGCAGTACCAGACAGAGATCAGGAACTTGTTGGGACGACATCAACATGTTTTTGGTTTGATTCCACCAGGGAGACCACCTGACAGGGGGTTTGAACACACCATTGAGTTGGAGGAGGGGGCCAAACCTATGATCACACCACCCTATCGTCATCTTAGGAGGCTCAAGGATGAGATAGAGAAAGCAATTAAGGAATTGCTAGAGATGGGACACATTAGACCGAGCAGCAATCCATTCGCTTCTTCAGTTGTCTTAGTTCTGAAGAAGGATGGTACCATGAGGATGTGCATTGATTACCGGGCCTTGAACAAGAAAACCATCAAGAACCAGTATCTTATCCCTTGCATTGACGAGTTGATGGATGAACTGCATGGGGCAGTTTTCTTCTCGAAGATTGACCTACGCTCTAGGTATCATCAGATCAGCATACGAGAGCAAGACATAGAGAAGACGGCATTTCAATGTCACTTTGGTCATTTCGAGTTTCTGGTTATGCCATTTGGGCTAACCAATGCACCGGCTATATTTCAGTCTTGCATGAACCACATATTCAGGGATCAATTGAGGAAGTCAGTCTTGGTTTTCTTCGATGACATCTTGGTCTACAGCGAGACATGGCAGGAGCATATGAGGCGCTTGGATGAGGTATTGGGCATCATGAAGGCGCAGTCACTATACGCCAAAGAGTCCAAGTGTGAGTTATGTATGACAGAGGTACTTTAAGGGGGTTCAAGTACACTAGGAGAAGATTAGGGCCATTCAGGATTGGCCAATGCCCAGGAATGTGACAAAGTTGAGGAGCTTCTTTGGGTTATGCGGCTATTACAGGCGGTTTGTCGGGGGTTTTTCTCATCTTGGAGCAACACTGGCGGATCTCACCAAGCATGGGGCTTTTATCTGGACCAATGAATCACGGAAATCCTTTGATCACATGAAAAAAGTCATGGGAACATGTCCAGTGTTAGCATTACTAGACTTCACTTTACCATTTGTACTAGAGTGTGATGCATCCGGTGAGGGTATCGAGGCAGTTTTGATGCAGGGAGGTCACCCCATTGTATTCGAGAGAAGGAAGCTCAATTAAGCCGAGAGGTTGTACTCCACTTATGACAAGGAAATGCTCAAAATCATGCATGCCTTGACCAAATTCAGACAATATTTGGTGGGCAACAAATTCGTGGTCAAAACAGATCACAACAGCTTAAAGTATTTCCTTGAGCAGAAGGATCTCAATGAGCACCAACAAAAATGGGTGACGAAGGTGCAGGCCTTCGACTTCAACATAGAGTATGTCAAAGGGAAGAAGAACATTGTGGTCGACGCGCTATCTAGGAGACCTGCGGCATGTTCTTTGATGGAGATTTCAGCTAATTGGAAATCCCACTTGTTAGTGGAATATTCCAAGAACAAGTTCGCTTGTGAGGTTCTGGATGGACAAATTCAGGATGACAAGTACAAGGTCATTGACGAAGTCGTATTCTACAAGGACAGAGTCTACTTAGTACCAGATTCAGGGCTCAATAAGAAGATCCTCACAGCAATTCATGATTCACCACTAGCAGGGCATCAAGGGTTTTTCAAAACCTACAGGCAGATCAGGGAGAGGTTCTCATGAAAGGGCCTCAAACAGGACGTTATGAGGTACATCAGTGAGTGTGTGAACATGTCATAGCATACGCTTCCAACAGGGCTACTTCAGCCACTTCCCATTCCGGAGCAGAAATGTGAGAGCATATCGATGGACTTCATCACAGGCCTACCCAAGGTCCAGGGTAGGGACTGCATCTATGTAGTGGTCGACAAATTGACCAAGTTTGCTCACTTCTATGCGATACCGACAGAGTACAACGTAGTTCAGGTAGCCAAGTTATTCTTCAGATAGGTCTGCAGACTTCGTGGGTTGTCGAGGAACATCATCAGTGACAAGGACAGACAGTTTATTGGGACATTCTAGAGCGAGTTGTTTAGATTGGTGGGGACAGAGTTGACAACCAGCACCAGCTATCACCCACCGAGATCGTCAACAAGTGGGTTGAAGGGTATTTGAGGAACTATGTGGGTCGACAGCAGAGAACATGGGGTAGGTGGCTACAATTAGGAGAGCATCGTTACAACACCGCTTCCCACATGTCCACTGGTATGACACCCTTCCGAGCATTGTACGGGTATGATGCTCCCACTTTAGTAGACTTGGTTTTCGGGGAGAGCAAAGCTCTCAAGGCCAAGGATTGGATCACAGAGAGTCGAGAGATTCTCAATTTGCTAAAAGAGAACCTGCAAATAGCACAGAATCGGTAGAAGATTAGTGCGGGCAGGCATAGGATAGAGCGCATCTTTGAGCTTGGGGATATGGTTTTCTTGAGACTCCAACCTTACAGACAATCATCTCTAAAGAAGAATTGGGTCGAGAAGCTCAAGCCCAGATTTTATGGACCTTACAGGATCATGCGTCAGGTAGGCCAGGTTGCTTACGAGCTAGAACTTTCAGAGGGGAGCAAGATTCATAACGTGTTCCACATATCATTCCTCAAGAAGGCGGTAGGACAATTCATCAGCACATCAGAGGAGCTTTCCCCATTGAACGAGGAGGGACAGTTGGAGTTGGTTCCGGAGGAGGTACTGGAGTTCCGAGAGCGGAAACTGAGTAGGGTCATCGGAGAGTGTTTGATCAGATGGAGAGGGCTTCCAGTAGAGGATGCTACTTGGGAGAGCTAGCATGTGTTGCAGCACCCTGGATTAGTATTGCTTGAAGACAAGCAATTTCGGGAAGGGAGGACTGTAAGGTCCCTTTCCAAATAGGAGCTCCAGAAAGGAGGCTTAATGGTTTAAACAACCCCGTTAGACTATAGCCAGGGCCAGAAAGTGGTAAATAGGGTTACTAGAGGTCATTCCATCTTAGGGTGTTATAATTTGAAAGTGACATTGAGCTAGAAGTGGCTAAAAGCGCTTTTAAGCCAACTTGAGCTAAAAATAGAACAGATGAGCTAAAATTAGAGTCAACATGGAATTAGTGTTTCGGGAAGCTACAAGAGAAGGTAAAGCGACCTAATTCATTATTATGCAGATATTGACTTGTCATTGAGGAGAGAGGCACATCTCGGGAGAGAGAGCTTAGTGGATTCCAGGAGGAATACACCAGTGGTTGATTTTGGTGTTGAGAGACACACCCTAGTCACTAGGAAGATCGCATAGGTCTTCCATCAGTCTTTAGCAACAATTATAGAGTTTACAGCAGCAAGGGCACACTTAGTCAAGGTGAGGGCCCAACTTTTGAGGAGGTATTGAGTCGAGTTGTCCCATCCAGGAAGAATCCAGAGATTCCCTTTCAACCCAAATGAGAGGAAGGCAAGGCGCATCTTTTTCCCAGTTTCTCGTCAGATTCCAACAGAGAAATCATTTGGGGCGCATTTTCCAGCCGTTGAGGTTACGACACTTGGGGAGGAAGGACACATTTGGGGTTCTCGAGTGATCATCAGATCAAATTCAGGGAAATGCTTCTGACCCATTTCACAGTAGGCCAGGGCGATCAATTTGAGACACATATCAGTCGATTCAAATGGTGGAATGACTACAGCGCAGTTTTCCAGTAGCAGAGAGGGCGCATTTCCCCAAGGGGATCCATCTAGGGTCCAAACATACCAGCAGAGGGTCGGTCAGTCACCAAAGCTAAGAGGGACAGCAGGGTGCACTGTTTGGGACAGTTTTTGGGTCGATCTGAGAGGTCTAGCCACCAAGGCGAACTTTCTTGACTTGCAGTAGTTGTCGTATGAGTTGTCGTAGCTTGCACCAGATTCTACATCTCATCCATTGATCCTACAACATTCCTTCAGTATCAAATACTATTGTTTTAATTTACTTATTGTATTCCAACTAAGATCTTGTTGTCACTGATCTAGCCGAGTGATTTATTTTATTCTGCCGCATTCGGCATTTGTACCCCGCAGAGATATCATAATATAAGTTTTGCAGTCTTTTGTTGCCATTATTATTTGTATGCTCATTTATATGTTGTAAACAATTAATCATACACACACATCAGCAGAGTTTCCTAGACTAGTCGAATCTAGGATATTACATTATCAATACATTTATGTTTCTAGTTTCTCCGTGAGCATCAAAGAACTTTCATATACAAATTATCATAGAGATATAAATCCCAAAATTTCTTGCTATTGCTTAATGCAAAAATAATATTTCATTAATATTGTTATGATTTTCAGACAAAAGTTACCAATCTTTCAAGTATACTTGGATTGATATTTCATGCAATTTACAAATAGTTTTATTCTTAGAATGAAAAATTAGGATGGATATTCATGTGGCATGAACAAACTTACTTTTGAAAACGCAACATGGCCCTATAGAGAGCAATAAATACACATGTACTTCCACAAATCTCCTGTGTCAAAGAAAAAAGATAACCAAAATAAGAATAGATTATACAAGGATGTGCATTTTGACATTATATTCGAATAGTCAACAAACAATATGCTAAAAATCAGAGCATAAAACAATCCAAGAAATCCACACACAATACAATATACAAACCATTAAGCTACCTAGAAATGCAAGATTGCTTGAAGTATAAACAAAAGCAATCAAGCGGTTCATTACAAAAGGGAGTTATCTCAAAAATTACAAATAAAGAAACTCATTGCAAAAAATGTCTTATCCAAGATGTTGCAAGTGAACAATACTTCAATGGTTCCAAGCCCACTTCAAAGAGAGTGAGAGATCAAGAAAGCTTGGAAATAGGGTAAAAAGTGTTAATCCACAAGGAAGTCTCTAAAAAATGGCACTTTCAATATTTAAAAATTAAAAAGATATTTTGAGGCATGGGGAAAGATTTGTGATTGACAATCTCATAAATCATGTATCTATTGCATAATAGTCCTTTTTCAAGCAATGTTAAAATAGTGAAAATTCAAAACATATGATGTTGCATAGAGAAAAACTTTGTTAAAAATGCATGAAGAATGAGATATCCATTCTGGGAAGACACAACAATCCCATGATAACAAAGAAGAAAGAGATCCGCTATCAAGACTACTTCCCCCATTTCCAAATCTAGGGAGTTAAGCAAGTTCCCAGGGTTCGGATCTAACACTAAATGCACCTCTTAGAACCTTGTCTAACATGTCAATCAAGGGATGTAAACTCCCAGCATGGCTATTACTCCAACCCATCAATGTTAACTTCCGGGGTTACTCTTAAAGTATTTGCAACATGGTTGTGGTTGTTTCATTTGATGTGAGGTACATGGTGTATGGATGACCCTTGGATGTGTCCTAATGGGAACACACATGTGAGGTTATTTGCTCATCAATTGCTAGACGTCATCTTGGTGCTTATGTAGCTTTCTTCCTTGGAGCATTCAAAGCCTATGGAGCTTGGTGACTTCTTCATGATGGCGACATGGAGGTTGCTTGCTTGCTTGGGAAGACGACTTGTTTTGGAAGGGACGATTTGGGAATCTTGGAGGAGTGCATTAAGCCCTAAACGGCGTGGGCACACTTGCTTGCTTACATGGAGGCGTGTGTTTAACATGAGGATGCTTGGGTTAAGGGAGTGATCATGTAGGTGGGTTGGACCCAATGGAGCACATGGTGTAGGAGGAGCGTTGAAGCTTTGGAGGCTTGTGGAGGTGGAGCATTGAACCTTCTTGAGGAGCTTTCATGCCTTGGAGCCTTGCTTATTGGCAATCTTCACCTTGGAGTTTGACATGTGTCACTTGTAGAGAGAGTGCTTCACATGTGGACCTATCTTTGTGTAGATAAGATAAGATAAGATAATTTTATTAATGTCCAACTAGTGACCACAAAAGTAGGTCAAAGGGACTGATGGGTACAATAATGTCTTTACAATGCGAGAGTACCAAACTGTTATGAACATAAATATACATATAAAATAGATATTAATAACATAATAATTAAATGATAATTAATAAATAATAATTATTAATAATGAAAGCACATGTCTCAAAGGACATGACTATTGGTTAAGGGCACCCCTACGTGGGTATATAAGCAAGCCCTCATTCTCATTTGTAATCATCTTACTATTCATTCATATATATATATATATATATATATTTGTCCATATGGGATTACTATATTCCAGATATTTTGGATTATTTGTGTGTGAGAAACTTTGTTTGTCTCATTTGGTATCGGAACCCCTTCTTGGGCAATCCGTTGATTACCGGTTGCTGGCCAACAATTTTTTTTTCAGAGTTTCTCTTAAATCAGGGTCTTTGACCAACTCAAGTCTTTGGCCATATAAAAACTCAGAATTTCATTGAAGATATTCCATTGCAAATTCAAAATATGTACGTAACAAAGAAAAAATAAATAAAATCAAAGTGTTTCACTATAAAGTTACATAAGAAAATTATAAAGTCAAACTATTAAATACAAAGGTGAAATGCTACCCAGGAGCGTAATAGTTAGTTGACCAACAATTACCAAGAAGTTACAAGGAGTAAAAGGTGCATCTCCATAACTTTATAAGGAGTAAAAGAGAAGTATATAAGTTAAAAAAGTCAAAAAGGAAATCATAAATGAAACCTCATGTCAAAGGTCGCGATAATTCATTAAAAGAAAGTTACTAAGTTTATTAAAAGGGCCGAGGAAAACAGATAATATTAATATATTATTTTAAAAGAAAAGATATTATTATTAAGAGAAAGTATATTTTAGTGGGGTTGTTAAAAAAGAAATAGGATTTTTCATAAAAGTTACCACAAAGTGTAAAAAAGTGATTTATTATTGAGTAATTGAAGTTACGTAAGAGTATTTGAAGTTTTTCAAATAAAAGGAAAAAGTAAAAAGAGTATTTAAAGGTGCCTTTAAAAAAAAAATTAAGATAAGTAATATATATAATATATTAAAAAAACAAGGTATAGCAAAAAGTATAAGAGAGAAACCATTAAAAGAAATTACAAGAAGTAAAAGCAAAACAAAGGACCAATTATTTAAAAACAAATAAAAAGACCACATACCTCGTACATCCAAATAAATTATCGAAGGGATATTATAAAAATAATCTTAAGGCCATATTCAAAGTTATAAAAAGTGCATAGCTTTATATATTATTTGTGGATTAAGGAGAAGTAACCTATATATTGAGGCGATCTTTTTAAAAGGGTATTTAATTAAGACACTATTAAAGCAAAAAGGATTGAACTGCTTAAACTCACTTGTTGACCAGCCCTCCACTACCCTTTGGGCTCAAGGGTGGAAAATTGTCTCTACTCTTAATTTAAACACTGATGATTCAGCAGAATTGGAGAATTATTGAAATGCCCTTTTTTGTTCACAAATCAAGATAAGAGAACAAGAAGACGAACTGGTTTGGGACAAAAATGAGTCTGGTATCTACACTCCAAAGGAAGGTTATTCACAGCTAATGCAAGAACTCTCAAAAGCTGAACCAATCTGGTGGTGGAAAAAGATTTGGAAGATCAATGGTCCTGCTAAGGAAAAACTCTTYTGGTGGTGTGTGCTTTCAAATAAAGCCCCAACCTASGATATTTTMCAAACAAAAAAAATTGYCGGACCAAGCAGATGCCCACTATGCAAGACAGAGAGAGAAACGGCAAAACATCTCTTTCTTGAATGCACTTATCTAAAATTAGTCTGGGCARGAGTTTCATGCACTCTGAAATTCCCTTTTCAGTGGGAAGGCCACACCTTGGAACAAGCCTGGAAGAACTGGTGGGAAAACTCCTCTTACAAAACTTACAGATTACTCCCTTTACTGATCACTTGGGGAGTATGGCTAGCAAGAAATGAAGCCATCTTCAAAGAGGCGACTATTTCTCATGAGAAAACCTCACTAAACAGTCTGTCAATTTTCTCTACCTTTCCCTCAAAAGAAAGAACAAAGAATAGAGTAATAAAAGAAGTATACATAGAAAAATCCACACCTTGGGGATTTTTTATCGGAGCTTCCCAACACTACACATGTGGAGGAGGAGGCTTACTATACTTCTCAGACACACACTACTTCACTTTATCTTCTGGATTGGAAATGGAACTAATAATTATGCGGAATTAATGAGCCTCAAACTTCTCATGGTTTTTTCCCTTGAAAAAGACTGCAAAAAGTTATCAGTTTTTGGAGACTCAAAAAATGCAATAAACTAGATAAATGGAACTCAAAGATGCAATAATATCAGACTTGCCAATATTGTGGAAGACATAAAATCACTACAGAAAATTTTTTACTTCTTTTCCTATCAACATGTCTATAGGGAAAGGAATAAAGAAGCGGACAGTGCTTCGAAAAATGGCACACACATGGAGATGGGCCACTGGAAGATCACAGAGTCCATAAACGAACAAACACAGGAACAACAAAGAACTTTTTTGTAAATGAATGTAATTCTACAAGATTTTGGATACAAAATCTATGAAGGATACTATGCAAACTGAGCACTGTACTCAGTACACTGTAGCATTACAGATTTCTTGGGAATGACTATGTAAAATCCCATAGGATGAAGAAGAAAGAACAACCCGATATGAAGTATGTAGACATACTATATCACAAGAACACACCAGAAGGTGTATCTACAAAATGTAATTTTGATTATCATAATGAAAATTACGCTTTTTTCTGAGGAAAAAAAAAGACACTATTAAATCACTTAATATAAAAGCATTTTTATAAAGTATAAAAAAAAGGGTTGCTTAAAGTGGATATAAAGTATTTTTATAAAGTATAAAAAAAGGTGTAAAGGAAATATATATATTTAATATTATTGGAGAGAGGAAAGTGAAGATAAAAAGAAAAGAAGGGTGAAGAAAAGTTTTGAAGTGCAAAGTACCTTGAAGGTACAAATTGATTAAAATTTAAAAATAAATCTTAAAACCAATTCAAGTTTATAAAAAAAAATGGACAATTCCATATATAAATCGAAATTTTGGACTAAATGTTTTTTTTGTGAAATGGAATTTGAGTATATGGCAATTTTTAAAAATCAAAATTGCTTCTGCCAGAATTGTGGGAAATCATTTATTATGGAAGAATATCAAGATAATTCAGAAATACAATCACGAATATTGAAAGGAGAACTAGGACATTATAAAGCGAGCAATAAAAAATTACAGTTTGAAATTGAGGAGGAGAAATATTTTAATGGGTTAACAGAGAAAGATAATTGTTACTTCAAAGAGCATATTCGGGAACTCATCACACAAAATGAAGAACTAAAGACCAAAAGACAAAAAATGGACCAAGAATTACTAGAACGAAATGAAGAAATATTACGATTAAAAAATCATAATCAAAATTTACTAATTACAATTAGAAAGTCAAAAGACAAGAAGCAAGGGTATAAAAATTCAGAACAAGAAAATCAAGGTCTCAAAGAGAAATTAACTAAGAAAGAGGAAGAAATATCATGCCTAAGGAACCTTAACCAGAAGTTACTTGAACAAATTAAAATCTTAAAGGTTGAAAGAAAGGAAAATCTAGAATCAGAAAAAGGCGATAGGTCAGAAAATAAGGAAGAACTTTTACGATTAAGACGACGTAATCAGGATTTATTAACTCATATTAAAAAGCTCAAGCATGATAAGAAGTATTTACAATAAGAGCTAGATCGTAAAACATCATTAGTCGACAAGAAAACAATGACTGACCCAATAAAGAAATTATCCGACATTCAAATTTCGACAATAGAAAAAGGAACCAATACAAAGTCAATTGATGTTCAAATTCTAAAGAATGTTTACATGGATAAATCACTACAAACATCAAAAGATGATGATTCCAAGGAAAAGTCACAAGAGATTAGGATGCCTTATCATCATCCAAATCACAAGAGTCATTACGACCAATGACTAGGAGAAGAGGAAAATAAACAATGTTCTTCTTCCCAACAAATAAACTACCACACTGAAAAAGAATGAAAACAAAATCAACAACTTGTAGGGAAACTTAAAATGAGAATCCTCATCCGAACAATCGATCATCAAACAATTCCAATGAAAGTAGATTTGGGATGGATCACTCCCCAAAAGATGCAACACATCAGTTTGGGAATTCGAAGGTTATATCATCTTGTTTCGTCTCAAGTCACAACTACAAGCACATAAGATTTGAGAAGACATCGTGTGCCAGAACAAAAATTTAAAGCGAAGCCTTCCAGTGATTATGCTTTGAGGACAAAGCATTTTTAAGGGGAAGGCAATGTTATGAACATAAATATACATATAAAATAGATATTAATAACATAATAATTAAAAGATAATTAATAAATAATAATTATTAATAATGAAAGGACATGTCTCAAAGGACATGACTATTGGTTAAGGGCACCCCTACATGGGTATATAAGCGAGCCCTCATTCTCATTTGTAATCATCTTACTATTCATTCTTATACATTATATATATGTGTGTGTGTGTGTGTGTGTGTGTGTGTGTGTCCATATGGATTTGATTACTATATTCCAAATATTTTGGATTATTTGTGCCTGAGGAACTTTGTTCGTCTCACAAACGGTTTCCTATAAAGGAATAAGTTGCATGAAGTAAAAGGCAAAAACGTAGATAATGTGAGTTGGATTGAAGTATGAGGAGCTTTCAATCGCGACCACAAGTCCCAAACCCCGCAACGGGGCGAAGATGCACAGGCGGAGAAGATCTAGGTGATAGGTCTATGGAGTAAACCCATCTCTCATAACATCTGAGGTTGAATGAAGGAAACTCAATAAAGTTTGTTGGCCCGAAGAAAAGTTGGTGGGAAATGCACACTGTCCACTGTGTTGCTTCCTGGCGGAGGTCACACAATGCTAACGTCTGGCGATCTAATCCATTTCCCAGGAAGGGATCTAATATGGTTATGGTGTTGAGATCTCATGGAACGGGGCATGGCCTTATGGATCCTCACCGATCTGGGGTCTAGATCTGTATTGATATCGATCGGTCGTTTGGTGCCCCTTCCTAAAGGTAGCAATGTGAAAAATGAAGTGATCCTCTTTGTAGAGTCGGGTATGATGGGAGGTTGAGGAGTATGTGCTCGGAACCTGAGAGCCTCCTGTATGTATAGGGCCAAACATCTCTAATCGGGATATCTGAAGAAGCCAGTGAGGGTCTAAGATTCTCTGAACAAGCAATGGAACCTCCCTCTAATCTCGTAGTAGAGGGGGCATCAAAAAATAAAGTGCACCTCGATTTCCACCTCCTGCAAATTGCATACCTGGCAGATTCTATCTAATCTATCAATCTGGTGGTCCCTCTCTACTCGAAGTCTATGAGAACCCACTCTGAACTGGCTAAATGGAATGCGAAGTGCATGCATCCAGTGACGAAGTGTATACTGAGGTCGAACAATGAGCCCATCTGTCAACTCCAAAAAGTGCTCAGCCTAGAAGGCCATCTTTGGGTGCAACCCTCTCTGAGGGTTGACCGAGGAGATCTGGACAAACTGCCTATAAATTTCATCCTTGAAGATCTTGTTCAGCTCCTATCTAGTAAGTAAGGTGACCAGGTGCATCTAAGGAATATCTAAATGGAGGAAGACGATCTAACTGGATGCCCACTGACACTGGGAGACCTAAAACTCCTGCGAACCAACCACTTGCCCGACCCGGAGGACTAGAAACGGCAAGAGCCTCTTAAGAACGATAGGCCAAGTATAGCTATCGGTCCCTGCCTTTTGTCGAATCTCCAAAGCTCTAGATACAATGTAAAAAGGAAACCAATCTGAACATTGTCTCAAGCCGAAAGGGTTGATCTCCAAACTCTACAAGGATGATGTGTTGAGGTACTATCTACTTGCATCTAATGATGCGGCAAAGAAGGAGAATCTGGACTCTCTCTGCTGAAGCCCAATCTGATTCGAGTAAAGATGGTCCCCAAATCTCTGAACCATATAGAACAGTGGGTCGGATTAGGGTGTCCATGAGGCTCATCGTGGACGAAATGTCCTGGAAATGGTGTCGAAAACACTATCTCTCTAGAAGGGCAAAAGATCCATATCCTTTGTTGATCCGAGGTTGGAGGGTCGAACGCATACTGAAATGGGAACCTGAGAATTGCACCCCCAAATAAGTATAGGTGCTCGTAATCTCAATATCCTCCCCTTTAAAGAGGAAGTGAAAATTTGAAGTTTTCTTCATGGGACAAGATCCAACTTTTAGGGTGGAAGTGGATTGGGTGGAATGGGGAAAGGATTTGAGGGTTGCTTCCCAAATGGCAGTTGAAAGGCAGGTGTATTTGATTGAGGCAAAGTCAAACGAGGAAATATGGGTTTCAGGTGGGAGCATTTGGCAGAGGATAGAGGAGAAAATGCCAGGATCTCCTTCGTCGAAATGAAAGGTGGTGTGGGGTGGGCCCTGAAGGGAGAGGGGGGGTTGTTGGAGTGGAGGGGGTCAAACTGAAGGGACAAGGAAAGTAGGGCATGGTCGGCAAGGGGAATGGGGGAAACTAAGAGGTGGCGAATAAAAGAAATTAAGTTCTGGCTAGGGAGAACATAGTCAACTACACTCGCACCTCCTCCATGAGGTCGACAGGTAAAGAAGCGAGAACCTGGGAAACAAGGGAGCCCATTCAAGATCAGTAATTCATGAGATTCTCTCAGCTGCCATACGTGACGTCCATATGCTGTAATGGGCCCCAAAGCATCGTCAGATAGCCGGTGGATCCCCACTGACTCTGGATCTATCCCCCGGGTACAGAACACATCCTCTGATCGATCGTGAAGAGGGGTCTGGAGATCTCTAGTATGGGTGTTCAAATCGCACAATAGGATGACCTTCCCAACAGCGAAGTACTGGGTGATGCCAGTATACAGGTCTATAAAGGGGTCCCCATTGAAGTCATTATGGATAGAAAACGACGAAGAGGTTAAGGGAAAGTAACAGACTGCAATGTAAATGTCCCTTGGATGGGTGACTCTGGCTCTAACTCGAACCCACATAAACCTAGAAAACTCATTTGCGGCCACCAAAGAGACCTTGCTCTGGAGGGAATCCCTAATCAAACAAGCTACTCCACCTGATCCTCTGACTCCACCCAAGCTCCTCATCTCCTTCCTACAAATTGAAATCCAATGGTATCCTGCATAGTCTGGAAGAGGTCAAATAGGGCTCGCGTGAGTCTCGGTTAGGAAGAGGATGTATGTTGACTCGAGAGCATCATGTAAGAGACTCGGTGATTACCAGAAAGATCCATTGCCATTCCAAAAAATGATAGAGATGTATGCACCCTGTCGTCCCCCTAACCGTGCCCGTCATTTGGAAGCCCCAGTTCGAGGTTCCCATTAATGGAAGGAGTCTCGAATGACTGCCTTAAGGTGCCTAATGACTTCCCATTTCCCTTCCTATCGTGCCGCCATAACCTATTCTCTGGATTGTTTACGAAACACAAACTGTGCTCTGGTGAGTTCTTCATCCAGAAAGATCCCGCTGGGGAGAGAAAACAGCTTCCTCCTAGCTCTAAGGACACGAAGTCGATCAGTCGTTGTCCTAAACCGGAGGAAGAGAGTAGAGTCGTAACCAAGCCTGAGAGCTACCCTCAATGTCATAAATGGGGTCTCTATCAAATTTGAGACAACTAAGATCCCACCTACGTCTGCCAATCTATATGAAAGTGTCTATAGGCTCATCAACTATATCAATGGGTACTTTCATAAGACCATCAGTATGACTGAAAATGACCATCTCTTCGTCTTTAAGTGTAGGAGGAGAAGAGGCATGGTCGTCTTCAACTAGACCTTCAAATTCTTCATCATCGAGACTGATCGCTTCTTCAACATTAGGAGGTAAACAAGGTTGGACAACCTCGCCTTCATCAAGTGGGATCAAAGATATCGGTGCCTCAATATGTTGCGCTTTATCATAATTCTTCTTTCTTTTTATAGACAAGCCCCTCCATCGCCTCTTCATCACAAGAGGCTTGATTCTAAGTGCATAGTTCTTCGCTTGCTTTACTTCAAGGAGATCTGTCATATCCAAGGTTTCCTCTGATACTTCTTCACTTTGTCATGGAATAAACCATCATCAAGGTCTTCGAAAGGGTCACAACTCATTTTGTTCTCTTCTTGATGACTTTCTTCATATGTTTGTTCTTCGAAATCTTCTTCATCGTCAAGGGCAGGAAACAATTCTTTTATGAGATTCATCATTTCCTCAGCAGCTTTTTTGGCAGGCTTTTCCTTTTCCATCTGTAAAATTTCCTTCTTCGAGGCATAACAATTTTTGGATGGGGGTTCATCCCATGGTGCCATATTTCCATTGACTGAAAGGACACCTCAATGGAGTCGTCAGATGAGATCAAGGCTCATCAAAGGATGGAAACGGGGAAAAAGGGAAAGGTGGGTTCGTGGAAGGTGGAGTCGCCAAATGAACTTCAAGGTGAGCTCATCAAGAGAGGTGGAAAGGGAACATCGCTTGGGTGGAGTCTCAAGGCAAGCTAAGAGAAAGGATTTAGGATAGCTTACCAAAGTGTCGTTAAGGTACGCAAAGGATCCAAAATCCTCCCCGGCAATGTCGCCAAAATGTTATAGCGCAAGTTGTAGGTTGGGCAAAGCCCGACCCAACCACAAAGCAAGTGCAACAACTTAGGAATCCTACACCCAATGTCACCTCGATGTAGGTCCCTCACATCAAGGGTGACTAGGTCATGCTAGGGAGGTGATCTCAATGACCCTAGGGGCATTGAGATGGAGATGCAAATGGATGTAAATAAATCCCCTATAGGTCAACTCTAAGTGGAGTGAAAGGTGGGAAGAGGTGCCCTGTAAGTCAAGTAATTGTTTCCCCACAGGTATAATACTTCTCTGGATCATTGTACCTGCCCAAGACACAAGAAATGACACTTTGCAATAGTATATGTTAGTTGGATCAGCAAGTTAAGCTTGTTGTCCCTGATTTGCAGCAATAGATAACATTATATATCAGCAAGAAAATGGCACTATAAGCTGCTCAATAAATGCTAAAGATCAAGTTGAAAATGCAAGAGAAAAGCTAGTAAATGACTAGCTAAACTCAAGATGAAATACCGTTACTCTTAGCATAAAATATAAGGTTGTTGTAAACACTTGTCTGCAGCAAATTATATCAGCCTTATGGCTGTAACATTCAATGTATTATAACAAGAAAATAAGCCACTGAAATCTCTTCAAACTTTGCCAAAAAGTGTGTTGGACCAAGGAGAATAAGTGTGCAAACTTTGAGCAAAATCCAATGGTTGATAAGAGAGTTATTCAACCAAATGAGTTAGGGTTTTTGCAGCCTTAATCGTTGAAGATGCAATTTTGTAACAGCAGCAATAAGTAGCCTCTAGATGGGGATGCCCTAGTGGGTGTGAGGTGCCTAAGGCACAAGGAATACAATCCACTTTGCAATAAGTAAAATTGACCGAAAATCACGTTACCCAGTGCAATATTTTATTTCTCCAATGCAGCAATTAATGACTACCGCCTTTACTATTGGGTTAATGGAGTCAAAAGGAGCTTAGAGAAGCTACCTCCTTGGGGGTGTAAGCCCTTTTACTTTTCAAGGGAAGCGTCTCTAGGCTAAGGTTTAAGCTAAGAGGGTGTATGCCCTTATACTTCTCTTAGCAAACCCTTGTGTAATCAATGAGATGAAGCAAATAAAATGAAGGCTATGGTGGGGGTGTATACCCTTATACTTCCCACCTAACTCCTAGCATAACAATACTTGACTTGAATAAAATGATAGCATAATAGTAGAAAACCATACCAAGATCAAGAGAAATGCCAAGATAATCCACCACAAGAGCTAGAAAGCATCATCCAAAGCTAGCGCTAGACCTCCTCCATCAACCATTCATAAACATAGCCATAAACAAGTGCACAAGAGATGAAAGAGCCAAGTATGGCGCAAATTTCAGACCAAAGCCTCTCACAAGAGGGAGACTTGTGATTAAAATGAGATCTTATGATCTCTATTTATACAAAATGTAGCTAACATAGTTTGTCCATAAATTAAGGAGTAAAACACAAGATTAGGGGTCAACAACCCTAATCTTGCCCCTTTAACAAAGTAATATTAAACAATTCACTTAAAATTTCACATTTTGCACAAACAAAACCCTAATCTAGGAGGACGTCACCCCTTTAGGGGACTTTTTCCATTTTGAGGAAGTCGTTGGTGTTGGAGAAGTATGGATAGGCCTCGAAAGGCCACATGTCAAGCATTTAAGCACTCTCATCATGGTGAAGACCCTTCTCCTCCTCAAAACGTCGATGTGTAAAAGAGTGGCACCTCACCACCATGCCCTAGCCCCAAAAACATGATGTCAAGCTCAAAACAGGACGTTTTGCCCCTCCTGGGCAAATTGTTTGGCAAGTAAGGGCTGGGCTAGGTTGCCCAAGTCATCATCAAGGTCGTCCAAGTCTAATCTCTCTCATCTGGCATGCA
>SNQJ01S0090976.1:32085-48523 GCA_010110895.2 Picea sitchensis | reverse complement strand
GTGATGAGACCCCTTTCTCTCAGCCATGCAACTGAGAGCCATTGCCCTGGCGTGGTGACCAGATGATGACAATGTCATATCACTAGATATCCATGGACGTGATAGGTCAGCTCGTGATGAGACCTCCTATACTTCAACCAACCTTTTAAGCATTCTTTATTATATTGTGGGTCCCCTTTATTTAAAGATAAGTGTTTCATTGCTTTCTTGGATGATCGTTGGGTTAAGCATTTGGGAGGTTCATATAAGACTTTTATCTTTTACCCAACACCAACCCCTCTGGGCCTTTAGCCCCTTCTTCCCATAGAATGAGGGACAACCCCTTCTTGGGTAAATACACCCTAAAATCCCAAGAGATAAGGAAACGAAGGGAAACAATGATGAAAAGTGGTAAGTATGGTCAAGAATGGTATGATGGCTCATTAAGGGAGTTCCCAGTAGCAAACTCATCCCCAAGGAAACCACTTACTAGGGCAGAATGTCAACCACCAAGGTGAAGCAAGGCAAAAGGCATAATGTCTAAGCACATATCATTAAATCTAGAGCAATCTAAGATACAACATAATCAAATGGATTAAATATTGAAATGATGCTCACCATAATACTGACTTGTACCTCATGGAGCAAGGCCCACTACCTTCTAGAAGCCAAGTTGTGTGGTGGATGCCATCTGCAAAACTGTGACCATCCGTGGTGGTGAGTGGGTTTTCCATCTGTGCAAAAGGGTATTGTTGGTCATGTAGTCTCTCAGCACTCCATATCTGCAACCTAAGGGCCTCGAAACATGATCTCCTTAGTTATCCACAAAATGGGGATAACAAATACAAATCCGAATTTTAGCACAACGTACCATCCACGGTCAGATGGAAAGACGGAGAGAGTCAACCAAGTAATTGAAGACATGTTGAAAATGTATGTGATGGATATGCCATCTAAGTGGGAAGATTACTTGCATTTGGTTGAGTTTGCCTATAATAATGGGTATTAAGCTTCCTTGAAGATGAGCCCATTTGAAGCTTTGTATGGTAGAAAATGCAATACTTCAGTGGGTTGGGACAACCCAGCAGACGGAGTGGTACTTGGCCAGAATTGTTCAAGCATATGGAAGACCAGATAGTTAGAATTAAGCAGAATTTGAAGGCAACACAAGATAGACAAAAGAGTTATGCAGACAAGAATTGGACAGCTAGAGAATTTAAAGAGGGAGAACATGTGTTTTTGAAAGTGAAGCCCAGGAAGAGCGCATTTAAGTTGGGCAATTGTACAAAGCTAGTTGTCAAATTTTATGGTCCTCTTGAGATATTGGATAGAGTAGGGCTAGTTGCATACATGCTTGTGTTGCCTGCTTCCATGAATGTGCACAATGTATTTCATGTCACTTTGTTGAAAAAGTATGTACATGACCCTAACCATGTTATTAATAGGAATTTGATTCAGGTGGAGCCAAAAGGAGACTTCTAGGTATAGTCGGTGCGCATATTGCACAGAAAAGTCAAAATGCTCCAAAATCGAGTCATAGAACTAGGAAAAGTTCAGTGGACCTGCTACGGTCCTGAAGAAGCTACTTGAGAGCATGAAGATGCCACGTGGGCAAAGTACCTGCGACCTTTTGAAGAACTTTGAAATTTTGATTTCCGTTTCGTATATGCACGGAGTGTTGAGTTTTGGTGTACCTTGGGAAGTGGTCCCCTTGTGGTTGTAGATCTCTAACCACAAGAGGGAAATGTTTGACCCTTTGTGCGTCATACTTTATGTCTAATTTCACATTGACATTTTTCCTAAGTCAAAAAGGTGAAATTTGTCACTTGAGGCAAGAGTGACTATTAATTCATTTTGTGGGTGAATTGGGGGACATAAAGTGAACTTAGGAAACTCAACCCAAAGTGGGTTTCTAAGTGAGATTCTTTTGAGAAGATCTCACCCATTGATTAGAAATGGCTAAGGGTGATCCTAGCCATTGATTTCTAGGTTTCCTTATGGATTGTTTAAGAGGGGTGCATAGGGAAAATGGAGGCTCATTCACTTATCTATTCACTTGGAGAGTTTGGAGGGGAGCATTGAGAAGAGAATGGAAGCATTGGGAGAGGAAAGCTTGGACGCCATCTTTCATGGAAGGCACAAGGAGGCTTAGGGCCTTATTATTTTTTGGTGTGGGTTCTTGCTTGGTGTAGGGTGCACTCTTGGAGGAAGGCGTAAGCTTAGCAAGCACTAATAGTTCTTGAGCTATTGCAGATCTTATTGGTGGACATTTGAGACAGCATTCAAACAGAGAATTGTATGCAAGGGTTTCTCAAACAGCCAAGGGAAGATCAAGGGCACATCAGTTCTATGGAAGAGGCAACAAAGGAGAGAGGGCGCACTTGCTTGGACGCATTCTTCTTGGAAACTTCTAGCAAAGATTAAGAGGAGCTTGCTACTTGTACTAGTTCCATTGTATTTGTTTGCTTGTTGTATTCCATGCTTGAGACATCACATATATACACTTTCATTCTCAATCGGTTTTCCCCGGGGGGTTTTATCCAAGGTCATGTTGACCAAAAATACTTGTGTTCAAATTTCATGTATGCTTAGTGTTTAAATCAGTAGGAGCTTGTTAAGATCCTAGAGGAGTGCTATATGTTTTGAGGTTTTCATGTGCTAACATTCAATGACTAAAGCACTTGCAAGGGCACCTTAAAAGAACATAAAACCATCACTTTGAAGGTAGTTTTCTTGGCAGAAATAAACAGACCTGTTTGTTGTCCAAAAACAATAGCAAGGACAGATTTGGTCTCTTGAACTTAGAGCCCAACAAGAGGTCAAAGACAGACCTGTTGAGCAGCCTTCTAGTTCCTTAAAAATCTATATGAAGGACAGTGCCAAAATAAGGGGGAGGGTGTTATTGCACAATCTGTACTTGCCCAAAGCCTAAAGGCAAGTAGGTCGAGATTGGCATAACACGGAGGTAATCCTGTCATTGTCACCTCAACAAGGTACCTCTTTCTATTTAGAAGGAAGATAACTCTACTCCAAGGGAGACATCCCTGGACCTAGTGGGTTGATGAAGGGAAAGAAATAATGAGCAAACCACCCCCCTCTCCAGGTCACTCAAGTCAAGTTTAAGTCTTGAAGGATGAAGCAAAATAAAGTGTACCTTCCCCTTGTCAATAAAACAACAAACATTAAAGGAAATAACAAATGATAATGATGCTTCATCAAGACAGTAAACTTGTAAATATATGTTGGCAGTCTATGTATGTAGCGAATGACAAGTAAATGATAGCAATAAGTAACAGATGCAATTTGTATCAACAAGAACACACTTATGTAGGCAATGTAAACAAGTATTAAAAGCATCAATGACAATACTTTGTCTTGTGTGAGTTCTCTAAATGTATCAACCAGCAATTAAATTTAAACAGACTGCCAATGATAACTGTAACAACAGCAGAGATAAATTATGACAATGATAATTAAGCTTCAGAAATGTACTTTATGAAGGAAATTAAACACACAAATTAGCATTTATTGATTGTACCTTGCCTTATACAAATTTTGGGCTGATTTTGTTGATGATTGCAGCTATGTGAAACATTCTCCAGCTTACAAACCTGTGAGATGTGGATCATTGCAGCTATGTGAAATATTCTCTAGCTTACAAACCTGAGAGAAAGCCCATGAAGAGGGTGTGTGGTTCCTATCTGAGACAGAGCTGGAACGTAGAGATGACCTCCTCCATACGGAGAGTTGAGAAGAACTCCAGATGAGTATCTTGTGGGAAAGGCGATCTGTTGAGATGGACGTGCCTGTGGCGGAGCACAAGGTGAACGTGTGAAATCCCAAAGTGTTGGGTGCATCATCATGATAACAGAAATGAAGATGATGTATTAGCCTCCTCTCAGCAGAAGAGTTGACGAGAAACTCTAGATGACTCTCCTATGTAATGCAGTGGAAAAGAAAATCTGTTCAGTGGACGTGCCTGTGGACAAGCACAGGTGAACGTGTGAAGAAGTGGTTCTTATGTGTAATGCAGTGAGCCAGAGATATGGACATCCCCATGGATGTGCCCCTAGTGGATGAGCACTAGTGGGTGTATCAGATCCCTTGCTATATTGTTCAAGAGTCAGACCTGCCTGTAACCCTAATTGAAATGTAAAGGGTACAAATCGACCCCACCTTAATGTGATTAGTAATAAATGTAAAAATTAATTAATCTGGTTAATATTAATTATATTATGAGCTAGTGAGGTCGGCCCTGTTGTGCCAATAGACACTTCTGTTGACAGGTTTAGTCTAGTATAAGTAAGGATAAATTCCCTATTAAGGAATCATATCTTTCAAGTGAATTTGGAAATTTCAGCAAGTACACCTTCTTGGGAAAAGTGCGCACCTCTCTTGGGCGCTAGTCTTCTAGGGTTTGAGCACCCTCTTGTGTGCTAGGTTTTATCTTGGTGGTGAAGTTCTTTCTCTTGAAGAATATAGCAAAGGATTTGGCTGGGTTTTCTTCCCTTGTTGAAAAGGGTTTCCCAGGATATTTCTTGTGTTCTTGTGCATGGTGCTTCTTCTTGTGATCTTGGTTGTTGCAACATTTATGGTTATGGTTAAATGCTAAAGATGGAATGATCTTCATGCTTAACCTTGACTATTAAAAAAATCAACATGGTTTAAGAGCATAGGTCTTGAAAGAACCCATTGCACAAGCATCTACCAAGTCTCCTCTCACTTTTGCAGAACCGTAGGGCCCTCCTATGGTTTCCAGAAAAATCTGTACGACCCTCCTTTCTTTGGTGATCCAGCCCTTAATACTTGGACGTTGGGGCTATTTTTGGCATAGAAGAGTACGGCCTCCTCCAGCACATCTCCAGAAGCTCTCAAAGTGAAGTTCCGAGAAATTTTGATTTTTGGCCCTAAGGTTTCTAGGGTGCCGAAATTTCCTACAGAATATTAATCTTAGATTTCTGAAGAAACGTTTCTCTTGAATCAGAAAGCATCTCTGTGACACTATCAAGTTGATTGTTGGCAGTCATAAGACCAACATAATCCAAGGTTACTAATTCAACCTAATCATAAGGTTTTCAAAATCCTGTTGGGGATATTTTGAAGAAACCAATCAAATGAAGAACAGAGCCTTAGTAGAAGATAGGCTTGATGGAGCAAGCAACTTCAGCTCCTGGAAATCAAGGCTTTAGGTCACCCTTAAAGAAGATGACCTCTTGGATGTGGTAACTAAAACCTTACCAGACACAGCTATAGATGTAGAGAAGAAGATAAGAAAGGAAGAAGATGTCAAAGCAAGGAAATTAATCATCTACTCAGTAAGAGATCATCTCTTACCTCTTATTGCCAACCTGAAGACAGCTTATGATATGTATGAAGCACAAAAAGAAATGTTTGAAAGTGACAACACCCTCTGAGCTATTACCTTGAAGAGCGAACTTCAAAGTACCAAGATGACGAAAGGTGACACAGTTGCCATCTTCTTTATGAAGTTATCAGAGATTAAAGAACAGCTAGAGACCATCGGAGAAATCATGTATGATAGAGAACTTGTCTTAACCACTCTCAACAACCTTCCAAAAACGTGGGAGCCTTTCCTTCAAAGTATCAGTGGAAGAGAAGCTCTACCAACCTTTGATGGTCTATGGACAGATTGTACTCAAGAAGAACTTAGACTTAGAAATAGAGGAGTGGAAGATTCCTCGGAAGAAAGTCATGCTCTTGCACTTCATACAAGAAAGGAGGAAAATTCAAAAGAAATTCCAGGCAAACATTTAAAGGTGAAAAGTCTTCATCAAATCCAAGCTATCAAAGAAGAGATGTTTCATAAATTCAGTGCTTCAGATGTTACAATTATGGGCACTATGCAAGAAACTGTCCAACCAGGAAGAAGGGAAGACAATATGCTTCCACCGCTGGCATTGATCCAAAACCACCTCAAAAGAATGAAGAGAAGAGAGAGGAGAAGTACTTCCTCTAAAACTAAAGCATGACTACAAACCAGGGAAATCAATTGATTTCAAATTTTATAGTTGATTGCATTTTTTAATAAATCCCTAGTATGGGAGCCCTCAAAGACTTGGACCATTATCCCTGGTACAAGAGTCCAAACCATATTTAATTGATTATTATGCGAGAACAAGCAGAGACGTTGTCCTTAAAGAAGAGATATCCATTCAACAAACCTAGAGAACCTCAATAAGACAATACCTTCTCCCCCTTCAGCAGCTCAAAGGGAGACAGACGTTATTCAAGTTGATACAGTTGCACCAGTTGATATGTTCAGAGATATTGCAGTAGGACATAAAAGGCCTACCTAGACTCACTCTGCAAGGGGAAGAGAAACATACAAGCCTCTCAAGGCACATCCCGAGAAAGCAAAAGAGATTTTTCGAGCTATCCTTCAGTCATGAGACACCTCATTGATGTTGAGCCTCCTTGTCTTAGAAAAGAAACAAGAGAACAGATATGGCAAGATGCCATAACAGAAGAATACCGGTATATCTTATAGAATGATGCATAAGATATTATTTAGGGACCAGAAGGGAAGTCAGTGGTAACTTCCAAGTGGATCTATAAGATCAAACATTCAGCTGATGGAAGTGTCTAGAAATACAAAACGAAATCTATAGCCAGAGGTTTCTCACAAACAGAGGGAGTTGTCTATGATGAAACACTTGATCCAGTAAAACCGATACACTTCCATCCGTACTACCATCCATGAGTTGGAAACTATATCAAATAGATAAATTCTTGATGAGTTTAGATTTTAACAAGAGTGTCGTTGATCCAAACCTATATCATTATAGTGTTGATGATGAGAGCCTGATTTTGATGACTTATTCAGAAAGCCTTGTTGTTGGATACAAGTAATCCTTGACTTTTGAATTCGAGATGAAGAATCTGAGTATGATGCATTACTTCTTAGGACAAGAAGTATGACAAAGGACCGATGAGATTTTCCTGAGTTAAGGAAAATATACAGCGAAAATATTAAAGAAGTTCAAGTATGACAGAATGCAAAATCCATTGTGATGAATGATGATTCAGACGAGACTGATCCACAACTGATTGGATCACTGATGTATCTGGTTAACACCAGACTCGATTCATGCCATGCAGTGAATGTGCTTAGTCATTTCATGAGTCAACTGAAACAGACTCACTAGACAATAGCAAAACATGTATTAAGATATATACGGGGCACAGTTGGATATGGCCTGAGATATGCCTCCAGTGTGAACTTGAGTTTGCAGGATATGTCGATTCAAATTGAGCAGAAAGTACGGTGGACCGAAAGAACACATCCGGTTGATGTTCTACCATGAAGTTTGCCATGGTTTCCTGATGTAGCAAGAAACAAAACTCTGTGGCTTTGAGTACCACAGAGGCAGAGTATATAGCAATGAGTGTGCGAAGCAATGTGGCTTCACAAGCTTCTGACAGATTTACTTGACCATGAGATGGATCCTATAATGATAACCAAGAGTCGTGTATAAATCTCCTTGAGAACCCAGTGTTTCCTGATGGATCGAAACACGATGAGATGAAATATCTTTATATCAGAGATATGATGCAGAGGAAAATCATACACATGCAGTACCTTCCTACACATGAGCAAATTCCAGACATCTTCATCAAACTAACCTTGTGAAGAATGCCTCCCTAGTTGAGAGGGAGTGTTGATGACTCCAGCCAAGACAATATTCAAAGTACATCTGTGTGATACTTGGCATGATGAAGAATGCCTCCCTAGTTGAGAGGGAGTGTTGATGATTGCTATGTGAGACATTCTCCAGCATACAAACCTGTGAGATGTGGATCATTGCAACTATGTGAAATATTCTCCAGCTTACAAACCTGAGAGAAAGCCCATGAAGAGGGTGTGTGGTTCCTATCTAAGACAGAGCTGGAACGTAGAGATGACCTCCTCCATACAGAGAGTTGAGAAGAACTCCAGATGAGTATCCTGTGGGAAAGGCGATCTGTTGAGATGGACGTGCCTGTGGCAGAGCACAAGGTGAACGTGTGAAATCCCAAAGTGTTGGGTGCATCGTCATGAGAACAGAAATGAAGATGATGTATTAGCCTCCTCTCAGTAGAAGAGTTGATGAGAAACTCCAGATGACTCTCCTATGTAATGTAGTGGAAAAGAAGCTATGTTGAGTGGATGTTCTTGTGGACGAGCACAGGTGAACGTGTGAAGAAGTGGTTCTTCTGCGCAATGCAATGAGCCAGAGATATGGACATCCCTATGGATGTGCCCCTAGTGGATGAGCACTAGTGGGTGTATCTGATCCCTTGCTATATTGTTCAAGAGTCAGACCTGCCTGTAACCCTAATTGTAATGTAAAGGGTACAGGTCAGCCCCACCTTAATGTGATGAGTAATAAATATAAAAGATAATTAATCCGGTTAATATTAATTATATTATGAGCTAGTGAGGTCGGCCCTGTTGTGCCAATAGACACTTATGTTGACATGTTTAGTCTAGTATAAGTAAAGATAAATTCCCCCTTAAGGAATCATATCTTTCAAGTGAGTTTGGAATTTTCAGCAAGTACACCTTGGGAAAAGTGTGCACCTCTCTTGGGCGCTAGTCTTCTAGGGTTTGAGCACCCTCTTATGTGCTAGGTTTTATCTTGGTGGTGAAGGTCTTTCTCTTGAAGAATATAGCAAAGGATTTGGCTAGGTTTTCTTCCCTTGTTGAGAAGGGTTTCCCAAGATACTTCTTGTGTTCTTGTGCATGGTGCTTCTTCTTGTGATCTTGGTTGTTGCAACATTTATAGTTATGGTTAAATGCTAAAAATGGAATGATCTTGATGCTTAACCTTGACTATTAAAAAAAATAACAGATTTAAGTAGGTTAGTAGGATAATAATGCTGCAAAATGATGGTTGTAGCAGTGATTGTGACAACAACAAGTTAGTTGTTAGTATTTCTAAACTAGGTTAGCAGGTTAGTTCAAGTTAGTAGGGTATCAAGTAGAGAAATTGAGTTTGATGATCCTTGTCAACGGTTAAGGGATGAGACTAGTGCCTTTTAGGGGTAATGGAGTCAAGGTTGGCGACTCTTCCTAGGGATGGTAATAAATGATAAAGCACAAAATCCAAGAGGGAGAAAGGGCTTAGGAGGAATAGCACCTTAAGTCCTCCTAGGCCTTTTACCACAAGAATGTAGCAAGCTAGGGTGTAGGAACTTCTAGGCCCGAGCACCTCCTTCTCCTTAGATTTCTTTTGGATGGAAGTTTTAGGCAACAATAACTCAATGCAAACCTCTAAAGTGCTAGCACTTTAGGGCTCTAGAGGTTGCACTAGTTACTAGACCAATTTAATGAAGCTTGGCAAATGAAAAGTAAGAAGGTAGCACCTTAAGTTTCTTACTTCAAGCATTAATTAAACATGCAATTTCATAATCTTATATGAGCAACCAAACCATTACCATAACTATTCAAACAATGACAAAGTAAAAATTCACTTGCACCAAGAATAATCATGTAGAACAATGCTAGATTACCAAAATACTTCACAAAATTGATCCAAGTGCCAAAAACAAGCCTTAAAAGAGAGATGTGCCTTCCTTATTTCAGCCAATGACTCCTTAGTAGGGCGAAAATTTCAGTCCCTTGCCTTTCAAATGACAAGTTATGATGAAAAATGAATGTACTTTTGTCTTATTTATACAAAATTATGACCTTTAATTAACCTTAAGGTCAAAAACAGGGCCGACCTGGCCAATTTGTTACAAAATTTAATTTTTGACAAAAAAAATAAAATTCCATCTAAAATCTCCTCCAATGGTGACATCATGCCACTCTAGGGTGTCGTTGAGCCTCGAGTGTGGAACGTTGGGCAAGAATGATGAAACGTTGGGTCTCCAAAGGCCTAAAATCTTGCCCACATGTCCCAATCGCCTCAAAAACGCCCTCCAAAGATGAAACCCTAGCCCTGGATTATGTCGAGGGCTATCATGGTGACGTCTAGGACCCTCAAGGGCTAATGTCCAAGTGGGAGGGGCATGAAGCCCTGGATCTAGGTCTACCAAAGTGCCTCCAAAGGCAACATCCTTCTTTCTCGTGGTGCAATTCTTCAACCTCTATCTTGCCCCCTGGCTGGGGTCTCAGCATCCATCGGTTGGCTTTGAGCCCTCATGAAGGTATGAGCTACTCATTCCCTCATGCATACATGTTCACTGAGCAAGGTCCTGCGGGGACAACAAGTATGCCCTTCAAGGGTCCATAAGTCACAAGGATCATAGCATGTAAATCACATCTAATAATTAGATCACCCGAACATGTGCATCAAACCCCCCTAAACCCAAACAAATGCTCAAAGACGTTATGCAATTTGACAAGTTTAGGTTTGGAAAGGGTCTCGAGGTGTCCTATTGGGCTAATCCCCCTTAGGTCTGAGGTGTTTCCCAAGTGGAGTCAGGTCCAAGGCATGTAAGTGTATGAGGTGGCATGAGGTAAACCTTTAGGCACGGGGTGCATGTGATAACAGGGAAATGTAGAGTCTTACATGTGGGCACCTTTGTGGAGGGTACGTTGCACCTTGTCATGAATGCAATTGTTTCCTAGCCCGTTCATTGCCATTTATTCTTAGCTTTCTTTCTTTCTTTAGATATTTGCTTCTGTGCTACAAGGGAATAGTTGAGGGCCACTGTCCTGGCCTGGTGACCAGAGGTGACAGTGTTATCCACAAAACATTTCACGAAAATGAGAAGGTTGGCTCGAAATGAGACCCGCTTTCCCTTGGCTATGCAACCAAGAGCCACTGCCCTGGTTGGGTGACCAAATAGGTGGTAATGTCATACCGCTACATGTTCATGGTCATAATAGGACGGCTCATGATGAGACCTCCTATCCATCAACTAATACCTTGAGTGTTCATGTTATCTTGCGGGTCCCTTTTTCTTACTGAGAAGCTTTTCACTGCTTTCTCGGGGATCCCTGGGCGAAGAATCTCGAAGGTTTTAAAATTGGCTTTTAACTCTTGCCAGCAACTTTTACCCTCTGGGCCTTTAGCCCCTTCTTCCCACGAGGTAAGGTAAAACCCTTCCTAGTGTCGCCTATCCCAATGCCCAAAAGATGGGGAGATGGAAGGAATAAAGATAGAAAGTGGTAAGTATGAAGGGAACGGACGATGACTCTTCAAAGATCCACCCAGTAGAAACCCATCCTAAAGGGAAATCAACTTACTAGGGCATAGTGTCACCCTCCCAGGTTTAAACAAGGCAAAGAGAAAATTTTCCAAGCAAACGTTATGAAATCAAGAAAGACTTAATGAAACATGTTCAAGTGGTTCAAATATCGGAGGGATACATCCCATGATACCCGGACTCATTACCTCATGGAGCAAGACCCATTGTCACTTCAGGACCAAGCTGGTATGATGAATATTGTTGGTGGTGATATGTGGACTGCATTGGAGAAAAGAGGGGCCCTCTGGGGCTATGCTTAGGTCATCTGGCTCTCGACACTCCATGTCTGGAACCTGTGGGCCTCGAGACACGATCTCCTTAGTTACCCCTATGGTAGGGGGTAACAAGGGGAATGTAATACCCCGGTTTTGAGTCCCTAGATTAAATAATGTATTTTTTTTATTTTATGAAAGGCCAGATTGCCCAAACAATTAAAAGAGGTTAGATTGCCTAGGAAATGTAATGCTTTGATCATTTATTAATAATAAAATACATCATTGGCTACAAGACGGACAAGGACAAGAGTTATAAGTGGCTATGATTCCACGAGAGAGAGGGGGCTTAAGGGACTAAGTATTTTTATTGTATTTTATTTACCCATATTTATTTTAATTGAGAAAAGTGGTTACATGAGCTTCTTGGGGGAGGCCATGTGGTTCTTGATTTCCAAGTAAATATATAAACCCATCTTTGGGTTGTTTGGGGGTTCACACTCTTCATTTTGTTCACTCTCTCCATTCACTATTTCACTCATTATTCCTCATTCATCCTTGATCTTTGTTGGGGAAATAAAAACAAATTGTTGGGAAAGGAACCATTGTTTTTGTTGGATGTAGTAATTGTTGGTGTATTCCATCCATGAATTGATGCATGTATGCCAGACATGCATTGGCATGTACTAAATTTTATTCACAATTGTGAATCATGAGAGTTCCAGCATGGAGATTCTTGATTAGATGCACTGGAGCCCTGGAAAGAAGTGGACAGTCTGAGGGACTGCGTGGCATTGAAGGGGTTTCATTGTCTTTGGGTGGTGCAGCCTGGAAAGAAGAGAGTTGATGTACTTTGGATTGTTGTGTGCTGAGAAACCTGTGAGAGCTTGAGTGTTAACAGGTTTGGGAAGTTGAGTGTCATCCGGAAACCTGTCCTTGTGGATTCATAGCCCTGGCTCGGGGGTGACCTGTTGTTGAGATTTGGAATAGTAGCGTCTATGGTTGGGTGGAACGTCCTTGGTCTGCAACAAGCTAGTGATTGGTTTTATTAAAGATAAGTGCTCTATGTCATGTGTTTCTATGCTTGTATGTTTATTTCCGTTGTGTATTAATTATTATCTCTGAGATTAATATTTATAATATGCATGCTTCTTGGTTATTGTTGTGCATGACATATTGTTCATTTCTTTTATGTTGTAGAATGAATCTTGATTATTGCATGTGATTCCTTCATGTTTCTTTGTCAATTAAATGCTATCAGAATTTGAAATCAGTTTTGAAGTGCGTTTTGAAGTAGTGTGGCTAGCCTGTGGGTGGTTGGGTACGTTACAGCCGGGAACCACATTTGAGGGACGTGTGGAGACAACCCCCAAATTTTAGGTATCATCATGGGGGGCAAGGAGACATCGAGATCCCTAGCATAGGGGACCCTATCTCTAAATGGTTGTAACTATCTTCTTGGCTGTTAAAAACTGAACTGTAGGCTTCATCTTGGCTATTAAACACTTAAATAGGAAAGAATTGGTTGTCAAATCTCTTACACTTAGCATGCTAACAGTTAAGCCCAGGTTGTCCCGGCAATATCGAAAATCTGAACAATGAATCTCTTCGGTGGCTTGGTTGTAGTTGCTAGCTTAATAATGGCATCTCGGTTGTAGCTTCTAGTGCCTCCTCCTTAGTGGCTCGGCCACAAACAACACCTCCTTGCTCTTCCTTGGCTGCTTGACACTCTTCACAAAGAGAAATTGGCAACTCAAAGAGAAATTCCAAATGATAAGTGTAAATGTCAAATGTAGATGGAAAAGTACATGCAGGGGTATTACGTTAGGTTAGGTGAACTAGGTATTTTTAGCTTCTTTGTTTTTTTGAACATTTTTAGGTTTTTTCAGTAAAAAAAATCATGGGGGGTGTCCAAACATCCCCCATTCGGGAGGTGGCGTTCAGATGTCCCCTTTTTTGGGAGGGGCGCCCATAAAGCTCATATTTTTGCAAAACACACCCCCCATACTAGCAAAATGTTTCATTGTGCATTTCTCTGAGTTTCACAAGAAAGGGGACACAGTGAAAGTTGAAACATTTTGTCAGTGTGTTTCTCTGAGTTTCACAAAAAAGGGGACACGGTGAAAATTGAAACGCTTCACTAGGTGCCCTGCATTCCTGAGGGCATGGGGAGTGCAAGGAGCATGTCCCCGAGGGAGTGTGTCCCCATCTAACACTTCTAATAAGTGATTAAAAAAGTATAAACCTGGTCAGAACATGCCTTGCAAGATCCAAATGTCCAAGAAAACGAAGACTTTACAGCTTCTAAGTATTACATCCCAATTTGATGAAAGGATATATTGATAACATCCACAAAGGGGCTTTAAGTCATCTCTATTAAAAACATCTCGCANAAAAAAGGGGACACGGTGAAAATTGAAACGCTTCACTAGGTGCCCTGCATTCCTGAGGGCATGGGGAGTGCAAGGAGCATGTCCCCGAGGGAGTGTGTCCCCATCTAACACTTCTAATAAGTGATTAAAAAAGTATAAACCTGATCAGAACATGCCTTGCAAGATCCAAATGTCCAAGAAAACGAAGACTTTACAGCTTCTAAGTATTACATCCCAATTTGATGAAAGGATATATTGATAACATCCACAAAGGGGCTTTAAGTCATCTCTATTAAAAACATCTCGCACGGTCCTCTTATCATGTCTTTTTCAACCATTCAACCAACACAACAATGATTTTGAAAACACTTCATAAGCCAAGCATTTGCATCATACAGGTGGACTGTTAACAAATGCTGAAATGCAATACAGGATTCTTTCAAGCATGTTCCTAAAGTCTGTTCCACCGATTTAATGTCAATCCAGACAAGTTAAATATGCAAACAATTTGATGTTCCTTTGGCTAAATCATGCATTTCAATTACAAACAGCTGCTGCTCCTTTTTGATAATTCTGTTCTGAAATATCTTTCAAAGGGTTAGCATTAAGTACATAGCAACAAAACTGAAAATTTTCCAAATGAAATTCTATTTTTTCCAATTTGAAAATTGCAATACAAATGATCTGACAATACCTCATCACTTGGGTAGAGAAAAGTTGCTGGCCGCAAATTATGGTAATCTTTCAAACAATGTAATGGCTTAAATCCTAAAAGCCGCAAAGGCACACTAGTGACCTTTTTTATTTCAGATAGTTCATCAACAGTGAATTTAACCTTCTCACTGCAACCAAAGCAACAGAATCATTAATCCATGGTTCTATTGTCACAGACAAATTGTGCAAATTTTGGACATTTTTATTCAAGGTATACTTACAAAGTTATATGTAACACACTTGTACCAAGTGAAGTTATACATAGAAATATATATTACCATTTAATGAAACATGAAAAGGAGCGTACTTAAAGAGAAAATGCAGTTAGATTTTCCAAATCTAGGCAACCATAATTTAAGGTGTTCTTCTCATTTCCAGGCAATTGTGGTTAAAACTAGAATATTTCCAGAGTGCTTGATTCATCAATCAAGCATATCCCACCAATTAGAAGTGCAAGAAAAATCTTGATACAGTTAATTTTAACGAGGATTATAACAACCAAATGCTTGCAATAAATTACCATGAAGCTTCCCCATGTTTAAATCTCTGTGATTTTTTTACTGTATTTTTTCTGTTGCACAGATTTTAGAAATATGGTAATGCTCAAAACTTTGCACCATAGCAAACATATCAGGGCTCTTCTGAAAACAATGAATCAAATAGCCAATGGCCTATGTATAAAACCTTCCTTTTGATGTACATGATCTAGAATAACACGAGATGTCCTTGGAAGGGTGAACAAGAACTTCAGAATGCTTGACTTGATAGACACAATCTGTAATAACCCTAGGGTTTCTAAGGGCCTAAGTCAGCCGGTAAACAATTGAATTTGTGCAATTTTTCCACAGTATTTTACCATAACCAGTCTTGAATAACACCAGTAATTGTTTCACAGTAACAATAGCAGAAGAGATACCAACCTTCAGTGATATCTAAACCAGCAAGGACAGTATCCAAAAGCAGTGTCTAAAACCAGTAGTAACAGTATCCAAATAGTATCTATACTAGCAGTAAACAGTGTTCCAAAAATCAATAGCCAACAGTATCCAATCTGGCAGTAACAGTATCCAAACCAGCATAAAACCTTCTTAAGATGCTGCTGTCCAAATTTATCATACCAGTAATACCAATCACCAACAATTTGCAGCAGCAGTTTTTATAACAGAAGTGTATCTAAGTTAACCCTAGCCTCTACCATAGCATTGAACAATTAAACCTGTGCGTAGAAGACTCCTGGCTGAGCTCCAACTCTCCCAAAATGCTCTTGCTATCCTTCTGTCAGCTCTAATGGCCATCGCTCTGCACTTTCCAGGCTGTTATAGGGTTCGGCCCTTCCTATAGCTGCTGAGACAAGCCTGCAATGGATGGTGGCACCCTTCTGGCAGCTGTAGCCTTCTCCACGGCTCCTCTGCCAGATTTCCCCACACATGCACCTTCAGTAATTGACTTGCTGTAGCTGGTAATGAGCAGAGGTTGAGCTAAGATGAGGTTTTAAAACACCGAGAGGCAACAGAGAAGGGGTTAAACAACCCTCAAAGGACTGAGGCAGCCGCCTCCCAAATCCAAGACAGAAAAACACCTTAATCCTCCCCAGTGGTTTTGTCCCTCAACAGCTATGCTTCTGGGGCAAGAGTGAACAAGGGTTGAGCTAGGGTGAGCCCTAGACCACACCGAAACTCAACAGAGAGGGAGGGTTTACCCACCCTCCAAGGGACTGAGGCAACTGCCTCCAAAAACCAAAAACAGAAGAGAGAACTCCAAAAATAATCCTTGTGCCGTTTCAAATGAGCCTCCATCTCCTTATATAGACCTTGTCTTTTGCTTGCTTCCTTGTTTTAGGTGGCTAACCCCTCAAGTTAGGGTCTTTTACCCCCCTTACTTTTGCCCCATGAAAACATTTAGACCAGCCACTTTCCTCTTTCTGTCCATTAAGGCCCCACGGCTCTCCTTTGGTTGGGGACT
>SNQJ01S0090976.1:15686-31861 GCA_010110895.2 Picea sitchensis | reverse complement strand
AGATCCATAATCTCCTAGGGAGTCAACAACATCTGTCTCCTCTCATCTGTTGGCGGTAACTCATTAGAAGTAGTAACCTGTGGTCCCCACGCCCTTTGGAGGCATGACACATGGTAAACACTATGACGTTGGCTACCCTCTGGCAACTCCAACTCGTAAGCTACCTTGCCATCTCTCTGAACCACCCTAAAGGTACCAAAAAGGTGCGGCCTCATCCTCTCAATGCCACCTCTCCTCCATGAAGACTATCTAAGTGGTTGCACCCTCGAGTACACCACATTTCCAATCTCACATCTATGCTCCACCCTATGTCTGTACATGCTTTGTCGATCCTGGATGGCCAGTAGGCTATCATGAGTGGTATCGTTGCAACACTCTCCTCAATGTAACCACTCAATCCACGACCTCACATAGTCATGTTGATGCTCCTCCGTTCATCAATCCACAATCTCTGCCCGATCAACTGTCTGGAGGTAATCATCGTTCTCCCACCTTTACCCTATAATGGACAAAGACTACAACAACTCACTGTCTTCAAGACCCCTCCATGCGAAATTCTGTCGAACATACTCGTAAGTGGAGAAGTCACCGAGGTCCCAAACTACCCTGTATGATGTGAACCACCCTTCACTCATAGCACTGATCTGCCTAGTGCTCACCCAAGAACATGCCAAGCTATCCCTGATGAGCCAAGCAATCATAAACTATCGAGGCTCGATCAACCCCCCAGAAGACCACTCCTCCAAGCAACCAAACATACACACCCCAAGAGTAAACTCTGGAGAACACAAACATGCCATCCCATCTGTGTCAATTGTCAAGCTATCAACAGCCACAATCCCAAGGTCCCATTCCAGTCTAAGAGAGGAACCATCGTGTTGATGATGCATCCCTCCAATAATCATCGTCTAACTGTTGTGGTCAAATTGTGCTCTCCTCTCTTGGAACTCCCTATTATGGGTCATACTCGGCAAATACATCTCAATGATGTCAACGCCTATCAATCCACAACTATCCTCGCTCCTGGTTATCATGAGGGAAAATTCAAACTCCACAACTCCTTTGATCTCATCCTCGTCATGATGCAAACCAATCACTACCTCGGCTCCGTCGGTCGTCAACCTCAACCCATCACTCCGATGAATGCTTGGATCCCACCACTAGGTTGGAAGTCTACTACCCCCAATGTTTGTTGCAGAAAACTATGTGCACTGTTCCAATAGGGTCTGAGACTCCCAGTGTGCACCCTGTACGTTGAACACCAAATCCCAATGGATGGTCTTTCTTGTTGCTACTAGGCTACCTGTCCCATTCAACTGGCTCAAGTGATCCTCCCATGCCCTGCTGAGGATATCAAACCACAACAAAAGATGCCTCGACAACTTCCTGCAAGACTGGAGAGTGACTAACATGTTGGTCAACTCCAAGGGCATGACCAAGATCCCATGATGATATCTGGGAACAGATCTGTATGTATCCTGCTCCCTGATCCTCATCTGCTGACATCCTCGATGAGGCTCGATCATCGAGATGTATGCGGCTCCTCGAGGCTCACCAATCCCCTCTTTGATCCTAGGTAACCTCAAATCAATGGTGTGCACGTGGCCTCTGTGAGGAGGTCTCCCTAGAGGAAATGCTCCAAAACTCCATTGTACACTATTGTAGGCCAACAAAGAATATTGCATCCCGTTGTACACCATTGAGTCCCCCTGTACCATCTGGTGTTCTGTGCATACTACTAAACTCAACACCTTGTTGATGATGGTTGTATCTATATCCCAGAGTGTGTCTATGCATGTCATGTACCTGTCCACCCAATCCATGGACACATATACTTCCTCGTGGGTTGGTCCACAAGGAAGGTGCTCAACTACCTCTCGAGCCTCTAATGTGCTCTTTGAAAGAAAGGGCTCATGATCCCTACGAGCGCGATCCAAACTCATGGAGTCATGGCTCCTCCTGAGTACTGGCAAATCGAACGCCTCCTCGTCCAAACTCGTCACGAGATGCTCCTCCCTCATATCATGCATGACACTCACGCCTGCCTATATCATGGCTGCCAAATCTAATGGAAGCTCTACAGTAAGTGGTGAAGAGCTTACCAAGCTCAGCTGATAATGTAGCTCCTCAACCTCTCCTTCCTTGTCCTCAACAAACTTGAGAGCAAGGTCCCTATCCATAAACAGTTGTAAGTAGCATGACTTCAGTAGCTCCAATGCTTCTTTGTCAATGCGTAAGTGACCACTAGTGACTCCACCTGCCACTCCACTATATCTCTCCTCTATCTAAGCTCTCTACATCATATCCTCAATGAATCTACGAGCTCCATCGGTCTTGGTTAAGACCTGTGTGATTCGATCCTCAGTCACCAACAAGCAATCCTCCAACTCACGCAGTGTTAACGATCTTTGTCCAACCGCATCCAAATGGTATGGACCGTCATATGTAAGAGTGCTTTCCTCATCATCATCACCCGATGCACTAGGTGATACCATGCTAGCACACCCTCATCATCATAAGCATCCTCAATGTATGTGTCATCAACTTCTCTGTCATAGGTGTCGATATCATGGACCTCATAGGATAGTGCTAATGGTGCACAAGGTCTTGTTGCATCTTCATCCTCATGGTCGTCATACGTGGGACAAGACGTTGCCCCCTCATCATCAGTATCAGTGACAAACCCCATCAACATGCTAGTGTCAATGGTCTCGTCATGGATCGTTGTGTGGTCCTCCTCTCCGCCCACCTTCTCGTCATGGCTGGATGCATGCTCCTCCTCATGGGAATGTGCTCGTGCCAACACCTCTCATACTCCTTGCTTTTCTTCCTTCAATCTTCGTCTTGTGCCATTGAAGGCATCCTCATCTAAATCTTCAGGCTAGCTTCCATACTTGATGGTGCAATAGTCTCGCAAAGACATAGTTGCACAAAACTCTTTACCCAGTGCTAGATACTCCAAATAATAGGGCCTATACTTGCCTACCGCTAGTTCCCACTTGATTTCAGCCATGAGCTCCTTCTTAGTCTTCTTCTTTAAAACCTCAATATGTTGTCCTTGACCTAAGTTGACTGTTGCAGATTTCACCCCTCAGGCTGGCAAGATCAGCAGCTCTGATACCACTGTAAATACCTAGGGTTTTTTAGGTTGATAAACAAGGCAATTTGGTCAACTTGAAACAGCCAAATGGTGCAGTATCTCTACCAACAACAGGGCACATTCATAAAACCCAAACACATGAATAGGATCAATACCAAATCTTGTTTGTAGCATAAGAATACCAACAGTAAATACTACCCAAAAACCAACAGTACACAGTATCCACAATCAGCAGGAAACCCTCTTAAGAAGTTGTTGTCCAAATTTATCATACGAGTAATACCAACACCAACAATTTGCAGTAGCAGTTTTTATAATAGAAGTGTATCTAAGTTAACCCCAACCTCTACCATAGCATTGAACAATTAAACCTATGCTTAGAAGACTCCTGGTTGAGCTCCAACTCCCCCAAAATGCTCTTGTTGTCCTTCTGTCAGCACTAATGGCCCTCGATCTTCCAAGATGTTTTAGGGTTTGACCCTTCCTATAGTTGTTGAGACAAGGCTGTAACAGATGGCGGCACCCTTCTTGCAGTTGTAGCCTTCTCCATGACTCCTCTGCCAGATTTTCCCACATGTGCACCTTCAGTAATTGACTTGATGTAGCCGGTAATAAGTAGACGTTGAGCTAGGGTGAGTTTTTAACCCACTGAAACTCAACAGAGAAGAGGTTAAACAACCCTCAAAGGACTGAGGCAGCTGCCTCCCAAATCCAAGACAGAAAAACACCTTAATCCTACCCAACAGTTTTGTCCCCTAGCAGCTATGCTTCTGGTGCAAGAGTGAACAAGGGTTGAGCTAGGGTGAGCCTCAGGCCACACCAAAACTCAACAGAGAGAGGGAGGGTTTACCCACCATCCAAGGGACTGAGGCAACTGCCTCCAAAAACAGAAGAGAGAACTCCAAAAATAATCTTTGTGCCTTTTCAAATGAGCCTCCATCTCCTTACATAGACCTTGTCTTTTGCTTGCTTCCTTGTTTTAGGTGGCTTACCCCTCGAGTTAGCGTCTTTTACCCCCCTTGCTTTTGCCCCAATAACACATTTAGACCAGCCACTTTCCTCGTTGTTTCCATTAAGGCCCCACGACACCCCCTTGGTTGGCGACTATGGCCTATGGGGAGTCCCCTAAGCCACTAGGTTTGTCCTCCGGGGGTATCAAAGGAGAGGGGACATTACACAATCCCTTAGCTAGATGAGTAGGGATGCATTGCATGTCATTGGGTGTATATGTATTATGAAGATGCCACAAAGCACATGTGATGGGAAGTGGAATATCACCCCATAGACACATTCTAAGCCTATTCTAGGCATTTCAAATATTTATCTTAAGAAAAAATATCTATAAATAGGTGGGTGGTATACCTGGTCTAAACGATAGTATGGTTCAACTTAAGTTCAAGTATGTTGGGACAGGTTCAAGGCAATTTGCACATGATCAAAAGTAATTCTAGAGAGATGCTTTAGTGAAGGATTCTCTAACTCACTCAGATCATCTACCCATTTGCACTACTGCATTAATTGGAAGGAAAATTGGTTGTGTGTCTACTTTGCCTTTTAAATTGGGTGTTTCCCTTTAGGAGTCCCAAGAGCACATTCAGAGAAAACTAGTAGAAAATTATTATGACAAGAGTTGATAGTGCCCAATCAAAGCCCAAGGGTTTCCCCAACAACAATTATCAGCAAAAAACGAAAAATTGTTCAGAATGTGTTTGGACTATCAAGGGTTGAATGCAATAATGATAGAAAAGCTCACTCCCCTTTCCTTGTATCAATGAACTCATCAATGAACTTCAAAGTGCCCAATGCTTTACCATGTTCGACTTGAGATCAGGATACCACCAAATAAGGCTCAGAAGGAAGACCAAACAAAACAACATTTTCAACACACAAAAAACATTATGAAGTCCTTGTAATGTCTTTTAGCTTAAAAAATGCCCCGGCTACCTTATAGGTATTGTTATAGCGCAAGTTGTAGGTTGGGAAAAGCCCAACCCAACAACGAAACAAGTGCTACAACTTGGGAATCCTACACCCAATGTCACCTCGATGTAGGTCCCGCACTTCAAGGGTGACTAGGTCACTCTAGGGAGGTGATCCCGATGACCCTAGGGGGATTGAGATGGAGATGGAAGGAAGTGGAAATGAAGCCCCTAGAGGACAAGTCTAAATGGAATGAAAGGTAGGGAGAGATGCCTTGCAAATCAAGTAATGGTTGCCCCACAGGATAGTACTTTTCTAGATGATTGTACCTACTCGAGACACAAAAAAAGACACTTTGCAATAGTATATGTTAGTTCGATCAACAAGTTAAGCTTGTTGTCCCTAATTTGCAGCAGAAGATAACAGTATATATCAGCAAGTAAATGGTACTATAAGTTGCTCAATAAGTGCTAGAGATCAAGTAGAAAATGCAAGAGAAAGACTAGTTAAACTCAAGATGAAAATCCAACATCCTAGCATAAAAGATAAGGTCGTTATAAACACTTGTCTGCAACAAATTATATCAGCCTTATTGTAATGTCCCTTTCCAAATAGGAGCTCCAGAGAGGAGGCTTAATGGTCTAAACTGCCCCATTAGACTATAGCCAGGGTCAAAAAAGGAGTAAACAGGGTTATTAGAGGTCACTCCAGTCAAAGGCGTTATGTTCGAAAAGTGAAACTGAGCTAAAAGTGGTTAAAAGTGCTTTTAAGCCATTATGAGCTAAAAATAGAACAAACAAGATATATTTGGAAGTCAACAGTGAATTAGGGTTTAGAAAAGCTATAAGAGAAGGGTTAGCGACCTAATTCATGATTATGCAGATTATGACTTGTCAATGAGGAGAGAGGCACATCTCAGGAGAGACAGCTCAGTGGATTCCAGGAGGAAGACACCAGTTGGTTGATTTCGGTGTTGAGAGACACACCCTAGTCACCGGGAAGATCACACAGGTCTTCCATCATTCTTCGACAACAGTTACACGGGGTCCAACAGCAAGGGCGCACTTATCCAGGGTGAGGGCGCAGCTTCTGACGAGGTTCAGTGGATCGACTTGTCCCATCCAGGGAGAGTTCAGAGATTCCCCTCCGACCCAGTTGAGAGGAAGGCAAGGCGCATCTATTGTCTGGTTCCTTGTCAGATTCTGACGAAGGAATCATCTGGGATGCATTTTCCAGACTTGGGAGTGCGGCAATTTTGGCAGACACATTCGGGGTTCCCAGACGAGCATCAAATCAGATCCACGAAAATCCTTCCGACCCATTTCCCAGTAGGCCAAGGCGATCATTTTGAGATACATCTCAGTCGAGTCTAACGGTGGAATCATTAGGGCGTAGTTTTCCATTGAGAGAGGGGCGCATTCCCCCAGGGGGATCCATCTGGGGTCCAGACACACCAGCAGAGAGTCGGTCATTCACCAGGACTGGGAGCTAGAGGAGGGCGCACCATTTGGGACAGTTTCCAGGCCATTCCGAGAGGTTTAGCCACCAAGACGAACTTTCCAGACTTTCAGCAGTTACCGTGCGCACTGCCATAGTTCCAGCTCATCCATTGATCCCGCAGTACTCATGTATTATCGGGTATTATCTTTTAGTTTGCTTACTGTATTCCGGTTAAGATCCTTTTGTCATTTGATCTAGCCGAGTGATTCATTGTAGTCAGCCACATTCGACATTTGTACTCCGCAGAGATATCATAATATAAACTTTGCAATATGTTGTCGCATTTGTTATTGGTATGATCATTTATATGTTGTAAACCATTAATCCTACACACACATTAGCAGCATTTCCTAGACTAGCCAAGTCAGGAACATTACAATGGTATCAGAGCTTTAGTCTTGCCAGCCTGTGACTAAAGACGATGAGTGCAGCAGAAGACCCGGAGGGCCGTGAGCACGTAGGTGACGAATATGTCACTTACAACAAGCGCAAGGAAAACAGGTCTAGCCCTGACTTTCCTTCTTTCCCTCCCAGCTCAAAGGAAGAGGAAGAGGCGCACAGGGAAGCAAAGAGAAGGGCAGAGTGTAAGGCTGAGCACGAGGCAAAGAGGATGCTAGGAGACAGATATGAGCGACCAGAGGGCAGTGGTAAGTCCCCATGAAGCTAGAGGCATCCTTCATGCAGGTTATCAGCGATATGGTAGCTAGTCAACGGGCCATGACTCCGTCCTTGGCACAAATGACTGATAGATTGGCTATAGTGGGCACTTCGGGCACACAAGCCACACATGCAGCACAGGGGAACTCGGTGAGAGGCAGTAGGCCCCAGTCTCCTACTCGCACATACACCTCTTCGAGTAGGATTCCCAGACCTTTGTTTCCCAGTTTCCAGAGTGCACCCCCAGTAGCAGCACAACTACCAATAGCACAGAGGTTGCCCACTCATGCAGAGGACATTGCAGAGTACAGGAGGGAGTATGCAGCATTGGGTTGTGACTTTCATTAGGACATGACCCTAATTGAGTATTGTGGGCTCAGACTCAGGAACCGCCCCGGAGAGCCACAGAGACGAGGACCGCAGCAGCAGCAGGGGCATAACACTGATTTCATCCAGAAAGTTGGTAAACTCACCATACCTTCTTTCGACAGATCATCCAAATGCACCGCCAGAGCTTGGGTACAGAAGCTAGACACATACTACAAGCTCAACAAGATGATCGAGACAGAGGCCATTAGTTTCGCTACCTTACACTTAGAGCGTGAGGCACACAAGTGGTGGCATCATGGATTGGTGACATTGGGTCACAGTCGCATCACCTCCTATAGGGAGTTCACAGAGCGACTCATGGACAAGTTTGACAGGAGGGATACCGAGATCCACTTTAGGGATCTAGCCCAGTTGAGACAAACTGGCACAACAAAGGCGTTCATCATGGAGTTTCAGCGGGTCGTCGTGGCAGTGACAGATATATCAGAGCTCAGGTTGATCATGTTATTCACAGAGGTACTCACATAGCCTTTGAGAGGATGGGTGAAGGGATACAGGCCTCACACCCTGCATGATGCCATCCTACACACTCAAGATTTGGCAGACTCGGTGCCAAAGAATAAACCTTTTTCCAAACCCTTTGTACCCCAGAAGGATCGAGACAGGAAGCCATTCCAGAGAGAATGGAAGGGCAAGGAGAAGTTGGATGATGAGACGAGGCGAGAGCTTATGAGCAAGAATCTTTGCTTCAACTGCAAAGACCCTTGGGTCCCAGGCCACAGGTGCATGGGCAAGGGAGAGATTCATTATATTCAGCACCGGCAGAGGAGCAGCCTCCCCGTAAACCATCGACACCGACAGGAGCCCACCCTCTAATAGTCCCACAGCTGCCTGAACAAGATAATAAACGGAAACCAGCAAAGGGAGCAATCATAGTGACCCTTTCTGGTGTTCCGAGGTATAATACCCTCCGGATCAAAGGGACTATTCAGGGGAAACGGGCAATTACCCTGATAGATGGTGGGGCCACCCACAACTTCATTGACGCTTCATTGGTATCGAGACAAGCACTTCAGACAAAGGACTTTGAGGGGTTTGATGTTGCAGTAGCAAATGGCCACACAGTGGAGTGTCTAGACAGAGTTCCAGACATGGAGATAAAGTTAGGCAACTACACAGTGAGAGACACATTTTATGTTGTTGACCTATCTGACACAGAAGTGGTGTTGGAAGTCAGGTGGATGATTACCTTGGGAAAAATCACCACCAATTACCAAACCTTGGAGATAGGGTTCAGAGACCGTGACGGGAAGAAGGTTGTTATGATAGGTATGTCGACAGGAGCACCCAAGACAATTTCAACCAAGAGGATGGAGAGGATATTCAGACATGGGGAGGTAGCATATGTCGCAGAGAGCTTGATCACTACGCGAAAGGATTCAGAGGGTCGACAAGAGTATCATAAAGAGATCAAAAATTTGTTGGGATGACATCAACAAGTTTTTGGGTCGATTCCACCAAGGAGGCCACCTCACGGTGGGTTTGAGCACACCATTGAGTTAGAGGAGGGTGCCAAACCTATGATCACACCCCCCTATCATCATCCTAGGAGGTTCAAGGATGAGATAGAAAAGGCAATCAAGGAATTGTTAGCGATGGGACACATAAGACCGAGCAGCAGCCCATTCGCCTCTTCAGTTGTTTTAGTTCTGAAGAACGATGGCACCATGAGGATGTGCATTGATTACCAAGCCTTCAACAAGAAAACCATCAAGAACTGGTATCCTATCCCGCGCATTGACGAGTTGATGGATGAACTGCATGGGGCAGTTTTCTTCTCAAAGATTGATGTACGCTCTGGGTATCATCAGATCAGTATCCGAGAGAAGGACATAGAGAAGACGGCATTTCGATGTCACTTTGGACATTTCGAGTTCCTGGTTATGCCATTTGGGCTAACCAATGCACCCGCTACATTCCAGTCTTGCATGAACCACATATTCAGGGATACATTGAGGAAATCAGTCTTGGTTTTATTCGATGACATCTTGGTCTACAGCAAGACATGGCAGGAGCTTATGAGGCACCTGGATGAGGTATTGAGCATCATGGAGGCACAGTCATTATATGCCAAAGAGTCCAAGTGTGAGTTCGGTATGACAGAGCTACTTTACTTGGGCCACATCATCAGTGCACAGGGAGTACAGGTGCACCAGGAGAAGATCAGGGCCATTCTGGATTGGCCAACGCCCAGGAACATGACAGAGTTGACGAGTTTCTTCGGGTTGTGCAGCTATTACAGGCGGTTTGTCCGGGATTTTTCTCATCTTGGAGCATCACTGACGGATCTTACCAAGCATGGGGCTTTCATTTGGACCAAGGAGTCACAGAAAGCCTTTGATCACATAAAGGAAGTCATGGGCACTTGTCCAGTGTTGGCATTACCAGACTTCACCTTGCCATTTGTACTAGAGTGTGACGCATCCGACGAGGGTATCGGGGCAGTTTTGAGGCAGGGAGGACACCCCATTGTATTCGAGAGCAAGAAGCTCAGTCAGCCCGAGAAGTTGTACTCCATTTATGACAAGGAAATGCTTGCAATCATGCATGCCTTGACTAATTTCAAAAAATATTTGGTGGGCAGCAAATTCATGGTCAAGACAGATCACAACAGCTTGAAGTATTTCCTTGAGCAGAAGGACCTCAGTGAGCGTCAGCAGAAATGGGTGACGAAGGTACAAGCATTCGACTTCGACATAGAGTATGTCAAGGGGAAGAAGAACATTGTGGTCGATGCACTATCGAGGAGACCTGCGGCATGTTCTTTGATGGAGATTTCAACAGATTGGAAATCCCACTTGTTAGTGGAATATTCCAAGAACAAGTTCTCTTGTGAGGTTATTGATAGGAAGATACAAGATGACAGGTATAGGGTCATTGACGATGTCATATTCTACAAAAACAGAGTCTACTTGGTGCCAGATTCGGGGCTCAAGAAGAAGATCCTCACAGCAGTTCATGATTCACCACTAGTAGGCCATCAGGGGTTTTTCAAAACCTACAAACAGATCAAGGAGAGGTTCTCATGGAAGGGCCTCAAACAGAACGTTATGAAACACATCAGTGAGCATGTGACTTGCCAGCAGAACAAGTCAGAGCATGCTTTTCCAGCAGGGCTACTTCAGCCACTCCCCATTCCAGAGCAGAAATGGGAGAGTATATCGATGGACTTCATCACAGGTCTACCCAAGGTCCAGGGTAAGGACTATATCGATGTAGTGGTCGACAGATTGACCAAGTTTGCTCACTTCTATGCCATACCGACAGAGTACAATGCAGTTCAGGTAGTCAAGCTATTCTTCAGGGAGGTCTTCAAACTTCACGGGTTACCGAGGAACATCGTCAGTGACAGGGACAGTCGGTTCATGGGGACATTCTAGAGAGAGTTGTTTAGGTTACTGGGGGCAGAGCTAACACCCAGCACCAACTATCACCCTCAGACAGATGGGCAGACCGAGATTGTCAACAAGTGGGTTGAAGTATATTTGAGGAACTATATAGGTGGACAACAAAGAACATGGGTCAAGTGGCTACATTTAGGGTAGCATTGCTACAACACCACTTTCCACATGTCCATTGGTATGACACCCTTCCGAGCATTGTACGGATATGATGCTCCCACTTTGGTAGACTTGGTTTTCTGGGAGAGCAGAGCTCCCCAGGCCAAGGATTGGATCGTACAAAGTTAGGAGATTCTCAAGTTGCTGAAATAGAACCTATAGACGGCACAGAACTGACAAAAGACGAGTGCGGACAGGCACAGGATAGAGTGCAGCTTTGAGGTCGGGAATTTGGTTTTCTTAAGACTCCAACCTTACAAATAGTCATCTCTGAAGAAGAGCGGGGCTGAGAAGCTCAAGCCCAGATTTTATGACCCTTAGAGGATCATGCGTAGAGTAGGTGAGGTTGCTTACGAGCTAGAGCTTCCAAAGGGGAGGAAGATTCATAACATGTTCCATGTATCTTGCCTCAAAAAGGTAGTGGGACAATTCATTAGCACATCAGAGGAGCTTCAACCATTGGATGAGGTGGGACAATTGGAGTTGGTTCCGGAGGAGGTTTTGGAGTTCCGGGAGCGGAAACTGAGGAACAGGGTCATCAGAGAGTGTTTGATCAGATGGAGGGGGCTTCCAGTAGAGGAAGCTACTTGGGAAGGCGAGCAGGTGTTGCAGCACCCTGGATTGGTATTACTTAAGGACAAGCAATTTCGGGAAGCGAGGACTATAATGTCCCTTTCAAAATAGTAGCTCCAGAGAGGAGGTTTAATGGTCTAAACTACCCCGTTAGACTATAGCCAGGGCCAGAAAAGGGGTAAACAAGGTTACTAGAGGTCACTCCAGTCAAAGGTGTTATGTTCGGAAAGTGACATTGAGCTAAAAGTGCTTAAAAGTGATTTTAAGCCATTATGAGCTAAAAATAGAACAGACGAGCTAAATTTGGCAGTCAACAGTGAATTAGGGTTTAGAAAAGCTATAAGAGAAGGGTCAGCGACCTAATTCATGATTATGCAGATTAAGACTTGTCATTGAGGAGAGAGGCGCATCTCAGGAGAGAGAGCTCAGTGGATTCGAGGAGGAAGACACCAGTAGGTTGATTTCGGTGTTGAGAGACACACCCTAGTCACCAGGAAGATCACACAAGTCTTACATCATTCTATAGCAACAGTTACACAGTGCCCAACAGCAAGGGAGCACTTATCCAAGGTGAGGACACAGCTTCTGAGGAGGTTCAGTGCATCGACTTGTCCCATCCAGGGAGAGTTCAGAGATTCCCCTCCGACCCAGTGGAGAGGAAGGAAAGGCGCATCTTTTGCCTGGTTCCTCGTCAGATTCTGACGGAGGAATCATCTGGAGCGCATTTTCCAGACTTGGGAGTGCGCCACTTTTGGCGGACACATTCGGGGTCCCCGGGCGAGCATCAGATCAAATCCAGGGAAACCCTTCCGACCCATTTACAAGTAGGCCAAGGCGATCATTTTGAGATACATCTCAGCCGAGTCCTACGGTGGAATCCTTAGGGAGCAATTTTCCAGTGAGAGAGGGGCGCATTCCCCTAGGGGGAATCCATCCAAGGTCCAAACACACCAGCAGAGGGCCGACTAGTTACCAGGACTGAGAGTTAGAGCAGGGTGCACCATTTGGGATAGTTTCCAGGCCATTCCGAGAGGTTTAGCCACCAGGGAAAACTTTCTGGACTTTCAGCAGTTACCGTGCGAACTGCCACAATTCCAGCTCATGCATTGATCCCACAGTACTCATCTATTATCGGGTATCATCTTTTAGTTTGCTTATTGCATTCCGGCTAAGATCCTTTTGTCATTTGATCTAGCCGAGTGATTCATTTTATTCAGCCGTATTCGGCATTTGTACTCTGTAGAGATATCATAATATAAACTTTGCAGTCAGTTGTCGCATTTGTTATTTGTATGATCATTTATATGCTTTAAACCATTAATCCTACACACACACTAGCAGCATTTCCTAGACTAGCCAAGTCAGGAACATCACACTTATAGCTGTAACATTCAATGTATTACAGCAAGAAAGTCAGCCACTGAAATCTCCTCAAACTTTCCCAACAAGTGCATTGGACCAAGGAGAACAAGTGTGCAAGCTTTGAGCAAAAACCAATGGTTGATAAGAGATTTATTCAAGCAAGTAAGTTAGGGTTTTTGCAGCCCTAATGGCTGAAGATGCAATTTTGTAACAGCAGCAATAACTAGCCCCTAGATAGGGACGCGCTAGTGGTTGTGAAGTTCCCAAGGCACAAGGAAAAAACTCCACTTTGCAAGAAGTAAAACTGACCGAAAATTACGTTCTCCAATGCAATATTTTATTTCTCCATTGCAACAAATCAATGACAAGTTCCTTTACTATTGGGTTAATGAAGTCACGAGGAGCTTAGAGAAGCTACCTCCTTGGGGGTGTAACCCTTTTACTTCCCAAGGCAAGTTTCTCTAAGCTACGGTTTAAGCTAAGAGGGTCTATGCCCTAATACTTCTCTTAGCAAACCCTTAATCAATGAGATGAAGCAAACAAAATGATGGAGGCTATGGTGGGGGTGTATGCCCTTATACTTCCCACCTAGATCCTAGCATAACAATACTTGACTTGAATAAAATGATAGCAAGAGAGTAAAAAATCATACCAAGATCAAGAGAAATACTAAGACAATTCACCACAAGAGCTAGAAAGCATCATTCAAAGCTAGCGCTAGGCCTTCCTCCATCAACCATTCATATAATAGCCATAAACAAGTGCACAAGAGCTAAAAAGAGCCAAGAGGACCGGAAATTTCAGACCAAAGCCTCTCACAAGAAGGAGAGTTATATTTAAAATGAGATCTTATCATCTCTATTTATACAAAATGTGGCTAACATAGCTTATCCACAAAATAAGGATTAAAACACAAGATCAGGGGTCAACATCCCTAATCTTGCCCCCTTAACATAGTAATATTAAACAATTCACTTAAAATTTCCCTTTTTGCACAAATTAAACCCTAATTTAGGAGGACGTCGCCCCTTTAGGGGACGTTTTGCCACTTTGAGGAAGTCGTTGGTGTCGGAGAAGCATGGATGGGCCTCCAACGGCCATGTGTCAAGCATCTAGGCACTCATATCATGGTCAAGACCCTTCTCCTCCTCAAACTTCCATGTGTTAAACAGTGGCACCTCACCACCATGCCCTAGCCCCCAAGATCATGACATCAAGCTCAAAAATGGAATGTTTTGCCCCTCTTGGGCAAATCGTTTGGCAAGTAATGGGTGGGCTAGGTTGTCCAAATCATCATTAAGGTCGTCCAAGTCATCTCTCTCTCATCTGGCATGTGGGCCCCTAGCATCCAACCTATGGGCTTGTAGCCCCATGGAAGCCCAAGCTAGGCTTGTTCTACCAAAACTATCCACCAACTTGGTCCTACAAAGACAAATGAACACACCCTCCAAGGATCTCAAGTCATAACATCATGATAAGTGGATCCACTCAATAAATAAGCCATCTAAGAATGTGCATCAAAGATCACTATATCAACCAATTAACAGCTCAAAGACACTATGGGACTTGTCAAGCTTAAGAATGGGAGGGTCGACGAGGTGTCCTATTGGGTAGGTCTTGCCCTAGGTCAAGGAGAGCTTCCAAGGGATCCCTTTCTAAGACATCTAAAGTGGATGAGGTGGTAGGGGTCAAGACTTAATGGGCATAAGGCTCATGACATATAAGGGGTCGTAGTGTCTCATTCATGGGTGCCTTTGTAGATGGTTTGTGGTACCTTCATCCGCAATGCACTTTTTCCAAGCCCATCAATTGCCTTTCATATTTCTTTCTTTATTTTCTTTCAATATAGCACAAAGAGAGATTGAAGGTCACTGCCCTGGCGTCCTGACCAGGTGGTGGCAATGTCACCCACAACCACCTAATGGAAATGAGAAGGATGGCTCGTGATGAGACCCCCTTTCTCTCAACTATGCAACTAAGAGCCAATGCCCTAGTTTGGTGACCAGATGACAACAATGTCATACCACTAGATATCCATGGACGTGATAGGTCAGCCCGTGATGAGACCTCCTATCTTTCAACTAACCTTTTAAGCATTTTATTATATTGGGGGTCCCCTTTATTCAAAGATAAGTGTTTCATTGTTTTCTTGGGTGATCCTTGGGCGAAGCATCTTGTAATGTCCCATTTCCCCTAGGCAGTCAGAATACCGTGGTGGTTTACCCAATTTCCCGTAAACCATTAGACGGGCGAGCTAGGGAAATGATATTGGTAAAGTCACTTTCGAATTATAAAGTGAAACTTAGGAAAAGTGAGTTTATTAATATTAAACCCCTCTTTGAGGGTATTTCTCTCCAATTATTAACTAAATGAATATTTAATGGAGAAAAAAAAAAGTGAAAGACAAAAAGGACGGTGGAGGATTGGAAAGGCATTATTGATTATTCATTTTGAGAAATTGAATTTGGAGAAGAGCTCGGTGAGCAAACGAGGGTTTCAGCTGGAAACCCATTTCGGCACTCGGATTCGACAATGAAACCATCTGTCCTAGCCGGGAGATTGGAGAAGCCATTCAGGGTTTTCATTTGCAGGGATTTGGCATTGTGGCTCGAAGATCTTTAGTGTGGGAAGCATTTCATTTGCAGATTTGAAGAAGTGAGGGCATTTTTCTCTTGGCACGTGTTGAGGGTTGGATCGTTCTCTGGAGCTGGACGCATTTCCTACTACCTTGTTGTGTGTGGTCTTGGGAGTGGAAACTTCCACCTTTCCAAGGCGCATTTTCCTTGTGGGGCGTGCATTCATTTGTGGTCACTGCTGGTCCTATCTTATGAGGCTGCGTGTCCCTTGAGCAGGCCGTGTTCCTCATTCCTTGAGTCGTGTCTTTCTTCCTTGTGCTGCGTGGGAGGAGAAGGGAGCTTGCTGCTGATTGTTTCCCTTTGCTGGCTGTTCCTTGCATCGCAAAGGGGGATATTTCTGAGTTTTGAGGCTGTCATAACACTCCATCAAACAGTAGCACAGCAAACATATAAATCGACTTCCTTTATCAACTCGTGGGAGCAATTTTTGGCATTTCTTTATGGCTGTGTATGACTAAGGTTACCAAACTTTCTATA
>SNQJ01S0090975.1:0-32837 GCA_010110895.2 Picea sitchensis | reverse complement strand
TAAAATAAAATTATATTTTTTTGTTAAATATTAAAAAATAGTGTTATTTAATTACAATTATTTTTTATGTATTGAAGTAAAGGTAAACAATTTGTTAAAAATGATGTTTTCCACTATATTTTAAAAGTATGGAAAGATAAATTAATTGAGACACAATTATATCAAAATTCTTAATTTCAAAAAAGTAAATGGTAAAAAAGATTTTTAAGATTGAAAGAAGTATGGAAAAATGACTATAAACACCGTTGAAAAAAAAAATTAATTTGAAAATAGATGAAAAATAAGCATTTAAAAAAAATATTGTGGAAATATTATGGATCAGAAAAATTAAAATATCAAAATACCACTTAAAAAGGGAGGGGGTGCTACCAGTAACACCATTTTTAAAAAGGAGGTAAAGAATGTGACCCTTGAAAAAATGAGATCTTGACAAAGTTCTCATTAAGTTGGTAATATTGTTTTCAACGAAGATGCCATAGAAATGACAAACATGTTCATCAACCATGTGAAGGTGGAAGATCATATGGCCCATTCTCTCCCCCTCACATCACTCTCAATTCCCCAATACCCAATCTATAAAATAGAAAATAATCGAAAGCAACATAGTAAGATTCATGTATAGAAACTACAAAAACAAAAATTAATGAAGGTAAATGAAATTATGTGTTTGTAAATGATATTTTTAGTCTACCATGTACTCTAGTATGGAGACTATTTTCAGGTTTCACATCATAATTAAACAACATGTAAGAATACATGATATAAAAAAGTCACATAAAACTTAAAATCATGTAATTAACCCATGACATAAGTAAATTATTTTAAGAGAATAATTCATACAAATTAAAATATATAGTTATTTACCTGATCCAACTCAACATCTGTATCATTCTTCTTTTGAATCTTCTTCTTCATCGAACTCGACATCTGTATCATCATCCAGTTCGGAAATGGTGTTGAAAGGATTGACGATATCATCATCATCATTAATGTCATTTTCAAGCATATTTTCATCAACATCATCATCAAGAACTGCATTAATTTCGCCTACGCCTAGTTCATCTTATCCATCTTCTTCATCTATCGACCTATGATCTTCTTGCTCTGTCTGATCTGGTGCATCATCTTCTTCTTCAATATCATCTTCTTCATGTACATGTGTATACTTAACTAACCTTCCTCTTGGATTGTATCTAACAACAAATGACTGTTAGAAGCAGGCCAAAGTGGAAAGAAAGGTTATTTTGGGAAAGAAGGCACGCACGAGGAAAGCGACACCTGGAAGGAAGAGAAGCACACGTGCATGAATGGAAGACCTAACGACATTAGAGTTAGGGTTTTTGAAATACAACATAATGGATGGCGAGCCAGAAATGTATAAATATAGATACCTAGGTCTCATATAAAAAAGGAGGGGATGAGATGTAATATTTTGATATACGACCTAATTTTATAAGTTGTTGAGCTGAAGAGGAATAAGGAGGGTAGATATTGAGGGTTAGATCATAGGCTGAGGAGCCTGGTGCACTCTAGTCCTCCTCACAATAGATCTCGACCTGACTGAGGAGAGTTGTAAAGCATGTGATGATGTAGTTTTGGACCGACTATAATAAAAGAGTTAAGAGCCAGATCTTTGTGGGCGCAGGCCAGGGGGGTGAACCACGGTAAAACCTGTGTTATGTGATTGAATGCATATGTTTCTTACTGTCTTCAATAGTTGTTTCTTTACTAAACAAATAAGTTGATTATATTGCATGCATGATCGAGAATGACAGTTTATTTCATTAATAAGCTAAGTAGAACCCTCAGTGCACATTTCCAAAATCCCCACTCAATCCTAGGCTGCAAACACATGAGTATTGTAGGAACCCATTAAGACTGTATCAGGTGAGATTTCACAATGCACCTTGTGCGCTGCGTTGCCTTCTGGTTTACCGGGAGGGACGATAGTTTTAGAGGCTTTGTTGGAACCCCAAACAGACATGAACCCTGGGTCACTCAAGATAAAGATATAAACTCAGAGAAGAATAATAACCAACAAATGGTTATGTTGTTGTTGTTGGAACATTAGAGTATTGAGTAGATGGGATCTGTTGAAGATATGTTAAAAGATACGTAAGATCCGCGGAAGGCGGGTCAAGAGAATACTAAAGAGAAGGAGGAGAAGGAGAAAAGAATGGGCCTCTAGAAGGGATGTTGAGACTGTGGAATCCCACAAAAGAAGAGATCAAATGATGCCTAAATACAAAAGAGATGGAGTTTGCACAAAAATATAACATAAACCCTAGAGTAACATCCCACAAATATCTTGAGAAATACGTGTTTATTGATTTGCATGAAGTCTTTTTCTGTGATTTTCCACACTTATTGCAGGAGTGGATACTAAGGTTGAAGGATAACCACGCAACGAATTGTATCCGACAGTTAGAGTGAACCTCAGTACAAATTGAGTAGTTACAACAGGTGAACAACAAATTCACCCGTGCAGTAGATTTTTGGCTTGACAGTATTGTAGTAGGATTTATAACAGAGTTTGCAGTAGATACAACAAAGTTGTATAATGCAGAAGAGAAAGAGTTTCTATGTGGGCCTCGAGGAAGGTATATTATATCATTGTATACTTCTATTAATATACTTCTATACAACAAAGGGGTAATGATTATGGAGTCATAAAACTAAACTTCTCTGCGTGCATGGGGGAAGGGGGGAAGCACTGACAAAAAGAGGAGAAATGGAAGGAGGAATGGATAAGGGAAAGAATAAGGAACCCTTGGACCTAATCATGATGGATGATGACCAGATCAAGTGGATCATGGAAACAGTTGGAAAGACGCATAGTGGAGTACCCTACCAATACAAGATGGACACCAAGAAGTGAGCCATAGCTGCGAGGGAAGGCTTTCCGAGTGATGAAGAAGAGGTAGAGGATCTTCGGGTTGTGGAGAAGATTGAGGAAATCTTGTGCACAACATATGAGAGGAAGACAAGAGTTCCAAGATCGAGAAGAGAAGGCAACAATCCTATCCATATTAATGTCAGTGTGGAACCCATAAACCCATGTGCGACTAATACACCAAAGAGAACACCATTGTTTAGACAACCACATTTCGGAGGAAGAAAGATAGAAGGAAGTACATCTACACAAGGAACAACAACTGGAGGAGCCAGTTCAGGAAACACTAGTCAAGTATCTACACCATGCAGAGGTAGTAGTTCAACATTCAGGATGGCAAGAAACAATCCCACCATCAGGTTACCAAAATTCAAAAGAGAAGCGTCAGAAGACCCGAAAAAACATTTGTTTATCTGTGAGAATATTTGGGAAGCGAAACAGATCACAGACGAAGATACTAAAAAGGTACAGCTAGCGATTAAAATAGGATATCATGCACTGGATTGGTATATGAGTATAGCTACAAACAATCCACCAGGGATAACCAGAAAAATTGCGGACATCAAGAAATTGTTGATAAATGAATTCCAGAAGCCAAGTTTAGAAGATCAGCACATGAACGATATGATAGAAATAAGACAAAAACCAGGAGAATTCGTATGGGAGATTGACCAAATATTCAAGCGACTAAAAGGAAAGTTGAAATATCTCATGACCGATATGCAACATAGGAACCTGTTCGTCAATTCACTGTTACCACACTTAAAATACCCATTACGACAACAAAAGTTTCAAACACAGGAAGAGGCTTTGCAAACAACCCTACAACTGGAAGAAAACCAATATCAGTAAACAGATATAACCATCAAATAACTAAAGGAGGATTTGAAGAAATTAATGTTCCATCTCAACCAGAACAAAAGTAAGGACAAACGAGAAGTCGTTTGGTGTACCACATGCAGGACGAAAGGACACCACAAGAACGAATGCCCAACATTCGTGCAGTATATGGAAATGAGAATGCCAGATCCATTACCAACAGGAGGACTATGGTGCGAGATCTGTAAGAAACCAGTTCATGATCCATATCACTACCCAATGATCCAGAAATACCAGACAGTCCCAAAGAGTTCATATTGCAACTTTTGCAAGTTAGTGGGCCATGATGACAAAGATTGTAGAACTATGGATTTTATGTGAGAGAGGACATCAAATGCATATAGAGTGTAGGAAAAAATGATGAATGGGCAAGCTGCACCAAAATTTAACCAATTTCCAGCCCCATACAACACTGCGTAGCAGCAGAATAATGTTGTGCAACAACCTTATAATACCGTGTAGCCACATTACAACACAGTGCAACCTCAGTATAATGTCGCGTAGTACAATCAGGTGCCTCAGTACAACATGCCGAGAGGAGATCGAGCTGGCTAAATAGGTGGAGGATGAGGGAGAGGAGGCTTTGGAAGAGGTAGAGGACCAATGGTATGTCATAATTGTCAACAACCAGGACATTACGCAAGGGAATTTCCACTTCCACCAGCAATGTGTATCTATTGTCGTGCTTCGTACCATTATACGAAAGAATGCCTGAAACTATTAGTAAAGATCCAGGAAAAGAGGAATCGAAACAATCAAAATGTTCAATGGATTTCAGCAGAAGTGAGGGATGAAGGAAGAAACATCAACATAGTTATGCATTGAGGAGCTAAAACAGGAAACGTCGTAGCCCGACATGAGCCAATACAACATTAGCGGGTAAAGAATAATGTCAAACCAAGGAGACATTTTGACGCACAGAACACGGACACATTTAAGCAAGCTAGATAAGAACTATTGAAGCAAGACACCGCATCGATTTCAATTGTGCAGCAAAGCAAGGAGGCACTGGAGTACGAGATGCCTTCAGTATTGGATCATACCAATGAGATGCAACCCATGGGACAAGTGAGTACAATCGAAGGATTTTTACAATCATGTCTAAAACTCTTGAATGATCCATCTGATGTCAAAATATTGCAAAATATATTCGAAAAATGTAGCATAGAGACAAAAGGAAAACTAGAACAAAAAAAATTCAATCACCTACATACAAGGAGAAGAATAAGTAGGGAGTCCATGATGAATGCCAACATCGAATATTTCAACATGGGAGATATCACACTAGATCTAAGATCTGAAGTCACTGTAGTACCAAAGAAGACATGGAAATGTATGGGAGAGCCCACATTAGGATATTCACTGGTTCAACTGAAACTAGCAAACCAACACAGAGTCCTACAAATCAATAGACTAAAAGGAGTGACAGTATATCTGGATGGAGTGCACACTAAAGCAGACTTCGAAGTGATTGAAATAGTAGACGAAACAACACCATATCCAACATTTCTTGGTTTGGATTGGGAGTTTGATAACTAGGCCATAATCAATTTAAAAACATGAAAAATGATATTTAAGTTAGGAGAATACAGGTTCACCGTGCCATTGGACCCATCAAAATGGGAAAGGTTTGTAGAACCGACTTTCTTATACTTAGGGGAAATCAACCAATTGTACACAACAACTGCGCGCAATGAACATTACGTAAACCCAACTGTAGATGGGACACTCAGTTGGCGGAGCATTACATCATGTGCGACAGACTCCGACACAGGTCTATAAAACTGGTAACAAAGGCTACACGAAGTTTCCACAAGAATATGTGCACGAATAGACCACACAGTAAGATGGGTAGGCATAAAGATAAGGGAACCACCTAGTTTCCATGGAGTGAGTGATCTAGAAGAATTCTTGGCATAGTATGAGGATGAAGTATTAGAAAATCAGAGACTCTTAGCACTCGATATAGCACATAAGGCCACACCTGCAAGATGGCGGGGCACACATAAGGAAACAATCAAGGATTGGTACCAATGTAAGTGGTTATTGCACATAAGGTTTGGCGCAAAACAAAAAAAAAACAAGTAGCAAAAGTACAATGCACAAGGGGCACCAGTAGAACACTTAGAGAAGTGTAGATCGTTTTGGAAGATTACACCCCCAGAGGAATGGACTCATCATTTTGTACACACCTTATAAGGCATACCAACTAACTGGTATACAGACCAAGAGCTGCGCAGAGGAACTTCGAATTGGACTATACTACAACATAATTTTATAGTCACTTTCTCATTCGAGCATGAAAACCCCAACATAGATGCAACACTTAAGGAGATACGAGAGGTGATATTCATTAAGGAACCAGAAGTCAAACTCATAATAGAAGAACAACAAAGGAACAAATAGACAGTAAAAGAATTGTTTTCATGCTACCATGTGCAGGAAAAAGAACCAGATGAAGATGATCTGCGCGATATTCAGATCGAGGAAGAGAAAGGCGAAAGAGAAGTGGAAGGTCCACCTATAGAATTAGAAGTAATTTTCGCACTGATCAAGGTGAAGAAAGTTAACATTGGTACAGTTGAGAATCCCAAAATGGTCAGCATTGGAAACTACTGGGATGAGAAAATGGTAGAAAGAATAACATAGTTACTGCATGAGTACAACGACTTGTTTCCCACAAAATTTACAAAAATGAATGGTATAGAAGGAGAGCTAGGATAAATGAAGATACCACTCAGAGTTGAAGTGAGGACGATCAGACAATGACCATACAGACTAAACCCAATATATAAGAAGAAATTTAAAGCTAAGATCGATAGGATGCTCGAAGATGGAATCATAGAACTTGTGGAGGAATCAGAATGGATAAGCCTGATGGCAGTTCAGGAGAAAAAATAAGGCGGGATAAGAATATGTGTCGACCTGAGGAAGTTGAATGATGCATGCCTACATGACCCGTTCCCTACACCTTTCACGGATGAAGTGTTGGATAATGTAGGAGGACACAAAGTTTACTCATTCACTGATGGATTCTGAGGATACCACCAGATCAAGATAACACATGAAGACATATACAAGACCACATTTGCTACAGAATGGGGATCCTACCAGTACACAATCACACTGTTTGGACTGAAGAATGCACCATCAATATTTTCCATAGTAGTTATCGCTCCATTCAAGGAGTTTATCCACCAGTTTCTAGAGGTATATTTGGATGACTAGACAGTCTGTAGTTTATTGAAATACCATGTAGAGGTCTTGCAGTTTATGTTAGAAAGATGAAGGCAGTGCTAGATATCATTGAACATAAAAAAAATGTATATTCAGAACACCGTTTGGGATACTATTGGGGCATATAGTATGAAAACAAGGCTTACTAGTAGATCTTGCAAATATTTCAGTAATTGTTAACTTTCCACCACCAAATACAGTCCATCAACTAAGAGTGACATTGGGACACACTAGATACTATAGAAAATTTATCAAAGGGTACACACAAATTACTATGCCAATGGAGAAATTGTTAAGGAAAGATACAAAGTTTCAGTGGAATGAAGATTGTCACAACGGTCTGGATACACTGAAAGAAAAGATGGTCACTGCGCCAATACTAGTATTTCCAGACTGGGAGAAGACAATCCATGTACATGTAGATGCATCAGCCATAACACTTGGAGCTATCTTGGCATGGCCAGGAGTGGGAGACTTGAATCACCCTATAGCATTTGCGAGGAGAAAAATATCAAAATCAGAGCAGAACTATAACACCACGGAGAGGGAAGGCCTATTTATTGTCTACGCGTTGTAGAAATTCAGACATTACTTATTGGGAAAACACTTTAAGATGTTCACAGATCACTCAACCCTTAAATACCTAGTCAAAAAACCAGTGTTGGTGGGGAGAATCTGTCGATGGTTATTATTGTTTCAAGAGTTTGATTTTGAAGTAATATTCAAGCCAGGAAAGATGAATTCAGGACCTGACCACTTATCAAGGGTCAAGAATGACGAAGAACCTACAAACTTAGAGGACACCTTTTCGAACGCACAATTATTTTCAGTCCAGATCGCGGATGAATACATTGCAGATATCATCCAGTACTTGAGTACAAGTATTATGCCACAGGAATATAACACCGCGCAGAAGAAAAACCTGGTAGTCTGGGCTGCAGACTATCATTTGATCGCAGGACACATATACAAAATGAGCGCAGATAACATCTTGCGAAGATATGTGCTAGAACACAAAAGGCCAAGGGTTTTAGCAGAAGCCCACGAGGGAATAACATGATGACATTACGTAGGAAAAGCTACTGCGTAGAAGGTATTGCGCAAAAGACTATGGTGGGCGACCATTCACAGAGACTCGAAAGAGGACTGCCAGAGATGCCATGTCTGTCAGAGGGTTGATAAACCCAATAGAAGGGATGAGATGCCATTACGACGATATGTAACTTTGTAGGTATTGATAAATGGGAAATAGAATTTGTGGGACCAATCAACCCACCAACAAAAAGAACAAGAGAAAGGTACATTATCGCCACAACAAAATACCTAACAAGATGGGTGGAATCAACACCAGTGAAGGATTGCAACGCATAAACAACAACACATTTTCTATTTGAAAAAGTAATCACTAGATTTGGATCCCCAAGAATTTTGATGAGAGACCAAGGAACACACTTCATTAATAAAACTATCAAGGCTATGACTGAAGAGTTTGAATTCCATCATTAAAACATCACACCATATCACCCATAGGAAAATGGCACAGTAGAAGCATTTAACAAAATCCTAGAAAATGCATTGACGAAGATCTTTAATGTCAACAGGGATGATTGGGACCTCAAAATACAAGCAATATTGTGGGCATACAGGACCACATGCAATAATTTGACAAGGCACACACCATTTAAACTAGCATATGGACAATACGAAGTGGTGCCATTAGAATTTCTAGTACCTAGTCTATGCGTAGCAATGATTACGCACATGAGGGAGCGAGGCGCAATACAGGACAGGCTAATTCATTTGTTGGCCATGGAGGAAGATTGGATCTTAGCAGGGTTCCACCATAAGGCAAGGGACAAATCTTGGAATGAAATTAACATCAAGAAGAAAATTTTCAAAGAAGGAGACTTAGTTTTGATGTATGACAAAATATTCATTCAGCACCCAGGAAAACTCAGAATGAATTGGTTAGGACCGTACGGAGTAAAAAATGTCACAGATGGGGGATTTGTACAATTGAAAGAATTAGGAGGAAAAAAAATGAGAGGGATGATCAATGGGAGCCGACTGAAGTTGTACAAGGACAGTCAATCGCCCATAACTTGAAAGTCATCGTGCAAGTTAAAAAAAAAAAAATAGGATACCAAATGGTACCAACAAAAGTATAGTGCGTCGAAACGAGAAAGAGCGCACACACTTAGGAATACAAACCCGACGAGGACAATACCAACGGTCCATTCAAAACGGAAACAAGTGGGAAAGGTAAAGACAAAAAAAGAAGTACTAAATGACGAAGGCAAGTGGACTTGAATGTCGGAAATGACCGATGGGATGCCGCATCAATTGTTCCAACTAGAGATGACGAGGGAGAGTAATGGAAAGTACGAAGGAACTAGAGTTTCATTGAATCCATAATAAAGGTAGTGTCTTCAACAAGCTTCATACGATGCCTATACAAAGCATGGATGTGGAAGAAAATAACCTATTTTGAAATTAGAAGAGATAAAGAGTGATAGAGCATATGAAGCACAAAGAAAAGTTCACAGAGGTTACAAAGACAACTGAAATTAGTGGACAATCGAATTTCACCACCATGGCACCACCCAAACAAGCATAACCAAGCCATATTGATTGACACTCCAAAGTTAGGACCAGGGCATAGGTACAATCACAGGAAAGTGAACAACAGCCGCCAGAGGTCGTCAATGTCAATGAAATCCCATCACTAGATACAACACCAATGAACCCCACACGCGTGGTAGAATAACCCCAACAGAGAACACCTGAGGGCATGAACGAGGATATGTCGGCAGAGGAACAGGGTCAACATAACTAGGGAAGAGGTAGCCAAGCGCAACCAGAGAACCCTGAAGAAGCCTCGAGAGTCAATGGAACGACTACAAATCAGGAAGCAGTGATCGAGTCAAACAAATCTCATGCAACCTTGTCGGACCACCCATAGGAGGGAGCAGTGGAAGATGTCACGGGATGGACTGAACAATATGACGAAGAATGACCAATGGAGGATGGAACCTTGAGTCAACCACCACCGAAAAAGGACAAGCAACAGATACCTAGGTCACCACGCAAGCAACCCATCTCAGCCATTGTTTTGTCACGTATACTAGAAGGGGTATGGGTGAAATCAGACTTGCTAGGTTATGTCGAGAAGCTAAAATACTCATACCATGATGTAACAGAAACAAAAAATTTCCCGGAGTTTGCGAAGAAAGTCTACCTATAGACAATCGACCTAGATCCATTTGGGGAACCAATTCATCAACCACTCCAGTGGGAAGTAGGGTTGGCAAAATCAAACATTTTAGGTCTATTGGAACTACTAAACTTTGGAAGAGGACAGTATGGAAGAACTTGTGTCAAACAATTGATGGCAGTAACACATGGCAGAGACATATGGCTGGACAAGAACATCTCAATAGATGTAGAGATCATCGCGCACATTACAGGGATGCCATCACGGGGCATGGATCCCGCACAATTTCTCGATGACAAAAAAAGGATAAAGAACTCATGGAGGAGATGAAAAACAAATATGGCACTAAAAGGGGGACGCATGAAATCATCATCAAACAAATCAATGAAGTCGTGACAAAAATGGGCGCAAAAATCATGGCCTGCAAGTTGCTAAGAAAATTTCGCAAGGAGGAAGTCCCGGCTAGGGTTGTCATAGTTGCAACACAGTGTGTCGAGAGCACCATAGTCATCTAGGCCCCTTATCTTTTGAATCTGTTTATGGATGACTGCAAGGATGTGCAGGATCTTGGAACATAATTTCATTATTCATGGCTGCTCATGCTGATAGCCATTATGGGATAGAAAGAACCAAAATATACATTTTTTGCCACCAGACCTAAACCCAATCATGGAGCGATATATTTATCACTGGGCACCAAACATAGGAAGATGAATGCAACTGTATTTGAAGGATACCTTTGTGACCTACATGAGAAAATCGCCAACCTCTGGAGAATAACATCATAGGTTGTTGCATACTATCGAGACATAACTAACTTCAAGGCCACTCGACATGCGATGTGGATCCAAGCGTGGAAGTACCCCAAATATCAGTGGCTACAACTGTGCTATTGTATCATGAAGGGAGACATAGAAATTGCTATCAAGGATTGGGAAGACGACTAAAGGGTTCCAGTCCTTACTCAAGACATACATGCAAGGAAAAAGGAAGAGGAAGCAAAGAAGAACATACAAATTCCGAGGAGGTAGGGAAGGGAGAGACACAACCTTAGTAAGTCCTAGTTCCCAAGAAACCAAGGACGGGACAGACCAAAGAAAATAAGACAAAAGAAGGGGCATCTAAGACAGGAACCCAGAAGGGGAAGAAGAATAGTATGCAGCCACCCCAAGACAATAGAAACAGGCCGAGGTAGTGCAAGGGATGACACTAAGTCCCAATCCATAAGAACCAGGCCCAACTAAGTGATTAACTACTCAGAAGGGGGGTGTGCACAAGAAGATGAAGGTTCTTAGAACACCTCCAGAGTACACGATTACGGAGGATGATTCAGAGATGATAGCCCAACTGGTTCAGAATTGTACATCCGAGGATTTTGAGAATGTTGTGCACCAAAGGGACATAATTCAAGAGGAGCTGGCAGACATACGATAGTTCCCCAAGCATATCGGGGAAGTGCAGGCAGTGGGAAACATCATAGGAATAGGGTCATCAACATCATAGACAGGAGAAGAACATGAATCAAGTGAGCAGGATACAATCCACAGAATACCGCAATCGAGTGAAACATTTCACATTATGCCCATCATGCAGCACATGGACGCGATCATGGGCCAGGCACCCCTAAAGGACTTATCTCAACTCTAATTGGTATTGTCGTGGATACCATCCAAGGCTCTACATAAATTACAGATTAGTGTTACCTAAGAGGTACAGTCTCGTGCATGCACAGACACAATCAAATTACAATAGGTAAAGGATAAACGGGACACGCTGGAATAGATATATGAGAATGTCAATATCGATACCCAAGAGGAGAGGGAACATGTGAACGGATTGGAACAAAAAGTGGTCGGAACTTATGAGAATATTCCAAAGACCGCGCAGAGGGCCGAACTCAAAGAAGAAGAGAATATTGATCACATTGAGTAGGCAATCGATCAATATCAGCAGGAGATCGAGAATCTCTGTGGGCAGCTCACACCTACCACTCCACCGGAGGTAAGGGAACAAAGAAAGTAGGAGGAAACAAAGCAGTTATAGGAGATAGAGAAATAGGTCAGCATAGCAACCGACTTGTTCGACAAATAAACACAGCTCTAGACATAGCTGGAAAAGGATCAGCAGGTCCAATAGTGGGACAAGGAAGAAGAAAGGATAAGCATAGCTATCTAGGACCTCAAGCAAAGGAAAAAGACAATGTCCATCATGGAATGCATCAAAGGGGCGTAGGATATGAAGAAACTATAGGAAGAACTCACCACTGCGCAGACACAGAAAACTGAGTGGCAGGCTCAAATGGAACCACTTCAAGAGCGAGTAGCAGAAGTCATTGCACATGAAGAGGAAGCCAAGACATATATGGCACAAACCCAAGCAGAGTGTGCAGGGTTGATCAGTGACGAGATTGCAGTTAAGACAGTAGATGCACTCAAGGAGAAGACCATGCAGGCTCAAACATAAGAAGCAGAGCTCAAGGAGAAGTTACAAGCGATCACCAGGGAGATCGATGAAGCACACAAAGGTTAGGTGGCTTGGGATGAGCCACATGTCAGTGTTGGAGGCCTGTTTGAAGCAGGACAAAGCATAAAAAAAGGTTATTTTTGGAAATAAGGCATGGAAGAGGAAAGTGATAGCTGGAAGGAAGAGCAACACATGCACATGCATAGAAGACCTAACAACATTAGGGTTAGGGTTTTTGCAATACATCGTAATGGTTGGCGAGCCAGAAACGTATAAATATAGATACCTAGGTATCATAGAAAAAAGAAGGGCATGAGATGTAATATTTTGATATACGACCTAATTTTTTAAGATGTTGATATGAAGAGGAATAAGGAGGGTAGATATTGAGGGTTAGATCGCAGGTTGAGGAGCCTAGTGTGCTCTAGTCTGCCTCACAATAGATCTAGGCCTGACTGAGGAGAGTTGTAAAGAATGTGGTGATGTAGTTTTGGAACGAATATAATAAAAGAGCTAAGTTCCAGTTCTTTGTGGGCGTAGCCCAGGGGGGGTGAACCACAGTAAAACCTGTGTTATGTGATTGGATGCATATGTTTCTTATTGTCTTCAATACTTGTTTCTTTACTAAACAAATGGGTTTATTATATTGCATGCATGATTGATAATGGAAATTTATTGCATTAATAATCTAAGTAGAACCCTCAATACACATTTCCCAGATCCCCACTCAATCCTAGTCTGCAAACACATGAGTATTGCAGCCACCCATTAAGACTATTTTAGGTTAGACTACGCAATGCACCCCGTGCACTACTTTTCCTTTTGGTTTAATAGTAGGGTCGATAGTTTTAGAGGCTTTGTTGGAACCCCAGACAAACATGAACCCTGGGTCACTCAAGATAAAGGTATAAACTCAGAGAAGAATAATAACCAACAATGACCAATCCCTCTCACCTGGAACCTTTGAGTAAAAGACATGTTCACATTGTCTTGGAAAAACATAGAGATCATGTCCTCTTTCAAACATCATTGTTTTGATCATAAAAAATCCTTTGGCATGTTGAATAACAGTTCTTTCCTCATCGCGTTCATGCATTCATAACCTATACCATTTGTTGTCAAATATAACTAATCTGAAGAAATTAAAGTCACGCTCAAGTATATCATTCAAATACCTATAATATCTTTTTCATATTCTCGAGGATGTCTATCACTCATAGAGGAAACATTAGTGACCTGGAATACTGCAGTTATCCCACTATCATAAGTTTTCCTAGTTTCATCCAACTATTTGATGTGAAATTTACGACCATTGCACCACATAACCTTGTGGTATTTCAACTACAATATGCTAGTCATGTAAAATATTAATTGTCAATTAAAAAACATATTTATATAACTTGGAAAGTATCCATGAAAAAGACACACCTACAGTCACATTAATATAATATAAAAAAACTGAATAAAATGGGTGAATTTCCTTGTCTGTCCATCTTTCAAACCATATGCTAAATCAATTTCCCTCTGCGTAACATTGGCATCACGGTTACGACGAGCTTCTATAACCAATCCAAACAATTGTTTCCATGATAACCTATCTCCATGATGTTTTTTACATCGTTCAATCCATACATTCATCCATTCAATATTGTTTGCAATGTATAAATGCAGTGCATCCCAATATTGAGAAACTAAATAAAAAAATCATAATTCACTAATATCAAATATTAGTTATAACCATGGTAAATATTAATAATTGATGAATTAATAGATATTAATATATTAATTAGTATGATCATATACAAAACAAAACAAAAAATTATATGTATTAATATAAATATCCACAATTATTAATATATTACCTCTCAATTTTTTCATTCTACCTTTCCGCAATAGGTGCTTCTGAACTTCAAATTTTTTGATGGAGTTCGCATCCCAAATGTGATCCACTGCATGCATAGCTAGCACTGCTAATTTAGGAATATAGTGACTAATATACACCATGGATTGATATATCATATATCCCTCCACCATAGAACCCTCAAGATGTGCTCTTTGTCTAACCAAAGCCTTCAATTATTTCAAGTGTCTCTCCACCATTCACATTGACCTTGTGTGTACAGGTCCATAGATTTAAATATCCTCAACTTGGTGTATGAGGTAGTGTTCTTGTGCATTGAAATTTTTTGGAGGTAGATACTTTTTCATTTCACACATTAGCTGAGGAATTTCTCTCTTCCAATACTTTATATCATCTTCATGGATTTGTTTCAATGATAACCATCTATAGATCATGACACAAGAAAATAACATGTTTCAACATTATAACATAATATAATATATTACATTACAAGTAAATAAAAATTCATTAAGTACAACAACAAATTGAAAGAACACTTTTCATATTATATATCACATCTTCTTACCTCATGTATTTTCCAAGATCATATATAACTTGTTTGACGTTGTTGTCAAAGTTGGTTGGGAGAGGTAGTGGTAGAACATACTGTATCCAAAAAATGAATCGTTATTTGTTTGGACCAAAGTAGATTTTTTTTTATTAAAAGATGTATATGACCAATATATAAGTATGTATACCGAAATTATTACCTTAGTGAAGGTATGCCAATCGTGTGTTTTTAGCCCACCAAATTCACCTTTCTTTGTTAAGATATTATTTATGTTTGAAGCAAAACATGTGGGAAATTTAATTCTCTAAATGACTTCTTTTACATCATTGATTTGTTTCTCTGTAAATAACCATGGAAGGTAATTATTTTGGTCTACATCGCTATTTGATAGGATCACATTTGCATTGCATGATTGGCTTCCTAAATGTCAGTGAAAATTTTGAATTTTTTTTCTTTATCCCTCCTACCATCTATGATTCACCATAATGTTTATGTCACCCTATATGAATTGTGTCAAACAAATGAGCTATTTTTAGCTCCTCATAGTAGGGAAACCTCATGAATTGATTTGGATAACATTTCATTACTCGTGGAAGCTAATTATTAACACCTTCATGATGGCGAACTTCATCATGAAGCATAAAATAAATCACAACAATTCAAATGCAGTAAAAGAAATTCAATAATTATTAAAATAAAAATTCAAAACATTACATATACAATACATAAATAAATTGCATACCTTGATGATTCCTATTATATTCCAACCTCCAACGGTGAGGTGCCATTCTTAGTGGTTTTAATCCAATCTCTTCTTCCCCATTGAAAATATGTTTCTCAGTAGTACGATACCTATGGTTCTGATCCAGGTGGATATTGGTGGCCACCCACCTATTCCAACTGGCTCCTCATGTCCGTTTTTGTTCAAAACGTTCTTCTGTACTACCTTGTAATTGTGGGTTATACACTTTTGGGGATCTCATAAGCCCCACACATCGTCCAGGTGGATACGGGTGGCCCCTCGCCTAATCCAACTAACTTATTTTGTATGTTTTCATGTCAGCACATCTTGTTGTACTTCCGGGGCAGTTTTGGGGCCCTAAACGTTGTTTTTTTGGCTCACTGCAATCAAAATGTAGGTGGATTCAAAGTTTGATGGTAGAATGTGTAGTTCTCTAAAAGACCTTTCCAACGAGCTATTACGCACCTAAAATGGAGGTCGTATACAAAAGTTATGGCCCTAGGAAGTTGAGGTACCAAATTACACCAACTTACCTATAGGGCCCACATGACTTTTGGTGTTTCACCTTCTAGGGTTAGGTTTTTGGATGTCTAGGGTTTTTGAATTCACGAATAATATAAAAAAGGCCTATGGAGCCTCATTTTAATCCATTATACTCAGATGGATGCATGTAGCAGTCACATCTCTTCTCAGAGATAACTATCACCATTCGAGCAAGTTTCAGTTCTGCAGTTTTACAGTTTCAACCTATTTCATTATTTAATAGAAGATATTGTTCACTGGATATTTATGTTATTCTCCATATATCTGTGTTTATTTTATTCAGGTTTTTAATCAGTTCGTTCTTCTCCTAAATCCAGATCAGTGGTATCAGAGTGGTCTGCTCTTCATTTATTTTTCTTCGTGCATGTCCTCGACAAGATCTGGGTGCAAGAAGTTGGGACTCGAACCAATCGATCCATTACCAGATTGGTCGCATTGAGCCCAAAAACAACCCATGGGAGACTAAAATAAAGATAATGGATCAGGATATCCTATTAAAATTTTTCTCAAGGAATCCCTCGCGCGACAAAAGGAACGAAGTGATGGGCAACTTCGTGCAGATCCTTCGACAACTACCCACAAGAGAAGCATCTTCATCAAGCGACCATGCAACTCCCTTAAAGGTACATGCAAATTTTGATATTCCATTATTTGAAGGATTGATAGATGTGGATGTTGTAGATAAATGGTTGAATCTACTCAAAGGATATTTTTTGGTCCACAATTTTTCCGATAGGAAAAAGATCACTTTTGCACTCCTCAAGGTTGTTCCCCATGTTAAAGACTAGTGGGATACTTACTTTGAGCAAAGGGTCCTAGAGGAATATACAATATTTGTGGTGGCCCCTACATGGGATTCCTTCCAGGATGCAATTAAAGAACAATACTACCTTGTCAGAAGCTACGAGGACTAGTACATCAGATGGACCACCCTACGTCAAGAAAGGGACCAGACAGTACCATATTTCACCAATATTTTCCATACCCTACGCACCAAATTGGGTATCAAAGACTCTGAGCATCATTTGGTTCTCAAATACCGTGGTTGTTTGCATAGATACATTCAGATAGAAATGGAGTTCCTAGACATCACCTCTTTGGGCATGACTTATAGATACGCTATCAAGATCGAGATGAAATTTAAGAAGAAACGACGAGAGTTGGGATATGAAAACCCCTCACAATCGAAGTAGGGAAAAGAAAACCCTAACCCACACAACAGGGGGCCAAATTGATATGTCCTCCCTCAGTAAAACTAGTCCAAGACACAACACAAGAAGGGCAATGAGAAGATGAAGAAGGACATGGGAAAATCGTGTGAGTACCATAAAATTACTTGGCACAACATCAAAGAATGTTGCTCCAAGTAGTCCCTCATGGTCGAACTAAAGGCTTCCGAGTCAGAGGCTGATTTTGATTCAAGGTCAAATGCTGAAGGAGGGCAGCAGATTATCAATGTTGAACCCAGTGCCAGTGTCGCTACCACCAAATTCTGGCCGAGAAAACCAAAAGAACCAGAAGAAGGAGAACACCTCTTTCACTCAAAAATGTGGGTCAAGGGGGATCCGATTCATTTCATTATCGACAGTGATAGTCAGAAGAATTTTATTTCAGAAGAGGTTGTCAAGTGGTTGGACCTATCAATGACACCACACCCGCAACCCTACACCATTGGTTGTCTTCTCCAAGGAAGAGATCTCTGTGTCAGCAAAAAGTGTCGTCTGCCATATGGCATCAAGCCTTTCAAAGATGAGATACTATGTGATATTTCTCCCCTTGAATTTTTTAATGTTATTTTAGGACAACCATATTTGTGGAAGCATCATGTTGTGTACAAGTCGAGACCCTGTAACGTTATTATTACTTTGGGTAGAAAATTGTACAGGATCCCAGAAGTAGCGCCGCCTATTGTTATTTCTTTAATCTCTGTTAAGAAATGCAGTAAGGTAATTTCATAGACTGGTAAGTTCATCTTCTTTATGATCCATTCTCACAGTAAGAATAAGGTCACCGCCACATATGTGGCCTCTACACAGTGCCTCTCTTCACAGCAGAAGCAAGTGGATGGGATCATGGAAGAAGAATACATAGACATATTCTCATCACCTACAGGGGTATCGACATATTGTTAATTCAAGCATTCAATTTATCTGACCCCCGACGCACCTGTACCTAATGGGCCAGTCTATCATTGCTCGTTGATGGAGAAGGGAGAAATCAGGCGTCAGATCTGAGATATTCTTCAAAAGGGGAACATCAGATCCACATGCTCCCCTTGTGGAAGCCCTATTGTACTGGTGCAAAATAAGGACAAGACTTGGTGACTCTGCATTGATTACAAAGCCTTAAACAAAATTACAATCAGGAATCGCTACCCCATTCCCAGGATTTATGAACTTCTTGACTAACTCAAGGGGGGAAATTTCTTCAGCAATATTGACCTAAAGTCTGGCTACCACTAGGTTCCCATCGAACCAATTGATGTATGGAAGACAACCTTCAAGCCTAAGGAAGGTCTCTATGAATGTCTAGTCATTCCCTTTGGCTTAACAAATGCACCAACCACTTTCACGAGGTTGATGGATGATGTATTGAGACCCTTCACCAACTCCTTTTTGGTGGTATATTTGGATGACATCCTCATCTTCAGAAGAATGTGGGAAGAGAACATGCAGCATATTCAACAGGTTTTGGACACTTTGCAGTAGCACAAGTTGTATGCCAACCTAGAAAAATGTTATTTTGGCATGAACATGGTCCAATACTTGGGCTACATTGTTGATGAGAATGTTGTACATGTTGATCTAGCTAAGATCCAAGTCATCCATGACTGGCCAGCCCCGACCACACTGACCAAGCTTCGAAGCTTTCTAGGGCTAGCTAACTTCTACTGATGGTTCGTGTTGGGATTCTCCCATATTTCATGGGCCCTCATCCAGGTGACCAATGGAGGTGGTAGGGCCAAGTTCGTGTGGGGGAAGGAGAAACAATGAGAATTAGATGATCTGAAGCATCATTGGTGCTCAGCTTTGGTACTCTCTTTTCCCAATTTGCAACAACCATTCGAGATTAAGACTGATGCATCTAACTATGTTGTGGGTGCAGTTCTCACTCATCAAAGGCATCCGATGGAATACCATAGTGATACACTCTCTGATACTGTCTGAAAATACCCCACCTATGAAAAGGAAATGTACTCCATTGTACAATCTTGTTGTCAATGGAAACATTACATTCTAGGGAAAAAGACGATCATACACACTGATCATAAGCCTCTTCAATTCATACAAAAACAGGGAAAATTATAGAACGACCGCTATCAGAAGTGGTCCATCTACCTGCAACAATTTCATCTCAACATCAAGTATAATACAAGTATATCCAATCGTGTTGCTGACTACCTTAATCGACCCCTTGTGGATGCAGTCGCCACTGTGCTCCATTCCTGTGGACATGAAGCCTATGAGTGGCCACAACTTTATCAACAAGATCCAGACTTCACCACCACATATCATCTCTTGGGTACAGGTGAAAATATCACTAATTTTCACATTCAGGGTGAAATCTTATGCCACTTGGGCCATCTCTGTGTTCCTACAAGTGAGTGTGAAAATATGATTTGGGAAGCCCACTACAGTCGGGTGGTAGGACATTTTGGCGTAGAGAAAAATGTGGTCATTCTTCATAAACATTTTTATTGGCTAAAACTTCGACAGGACATCAACAAGTATATTAGATCTTGCAGTGTCTGTGCCATTGCCAAGCCATCCATCAAGAAGCAAGGCTTATATACCCCTCTTTCGATTCCCAAGAATCCTTGGGAATCCATCTTAATCGATTACATGTCTGTCTTGCCATCCACCAAGAAAGGAAATGACTGTGTCTTTTTGGTCATTGATCAGTTTTTGAAGATGGCCATCCTTATAGTCTGTAAGAAGAATGTCACAACGACATATACTACCAAGCTCTTCTTCGAATGAGTGTGGGTCCACTTTGGGATACCACAAAAATTCATCTCTGACCGAGACAATGGGTTCCTCAGAACCTTTTGGTCGAGTCTCTGGTCTCTGTTGGACATAAAGCTCACAAAATCCACTACTTTCCACCCCCAAAGAGATGGATAAAAAAAGGTTGCCAATCGAATGATCGTGCAGATCCTGCGCATGCATAATTCTAAGCATCCACATACATGGGACAAGAGTCTCCCCTATGTCCAACACAGTTACAACATGGCTCTTCATAGTTCCACCAGCCATAGCCCATTTCAGGTGGGTCTGGGATTCCAACCCTTGGGACCCATTGATGTTTCATTCCCTCTTTCCACCGCACAAACAGACTCTTCCCCTAATCAGTCTGTGATCAACAAAGCCACCAGATTCATTGAGCAGATTCAACACATCTTCCAATAGGTCCATGAGATTTTGCATAAATCCAATGATAAGTACAAGCAGGACCATGATCAACATAGGGTACCACACCAGTTTTAGGTTGGTGACAAAGTCTGGTTAGATCTGCAGAAGGAGTGTCTCACCGGGCCCCATCGAACGTGTTATTCCCTTGATAAATAAAGGCTTAACTCATGACTTATGTTTTGATCCCCACACAAATATTTGACTCGGGGCCATTTTCTATGATCAATATTTTGATCCCCTCCATGACTTGACACTAGGATCGACTCACTCCACAATCAACTTGACTTGACTTAACACTCTCCTCACTCATTCCCTCGTAACCTTGCCTTGTTGTCCCTTTGTTATCTTGTTTATTGGTCAAATCATGTTTTGAAAGGGAGCGCTACCAATTCATCAGGAGTTTTCATAGCACATTTCATGTCCATCATATTCTACCTTGAGTTGTGATTATGTCGCTAACGTGATCTCTTCCTTGTTTTCAGTGCCAGAGTTGGTTAAAAGATGCTTTCAATATTTCATAGTTATGATCTCTGATAACGGTTTTTGATTTTTCAAAAACCTCAAGTTGCTACGCTGCACAAACTCCTAGTTCCGACCAGTTGGCAACAGTGCTACCAGATATAATGATGAGGTGGATTTGGAGTCCGAGTTGCCCGTGACTCTTTCTTGAGATCTTGCTGAGGCATCAAACTTTCTTTATCCCACAGGTATTATGTGTTTTCCTCCTTTGTACATCATTTTCAAGGAGAATTAGTGCTCGAAATCTTAGTAATTATCGTGCCTGCGTATCTGGAGGAGAGATTTCCTCACACTGTCCTTTCAATTTTCTCCATCCTTTAAAAACCCATGGATCCCACCAACTGTCTACTGATTTTGATGCATTTTTCCACCATTGATATTGATCTCACAACATCCAAGCAAGTCATATCCTATGCATGCATGATGTGCTACCTAAAGGCGCTACTCTACAAGATTGTTTCTCCCCTTCCTCCTCTGATAGTTGAATTGGGAATTTTTAACCTAGTTCCAAAGGCCATTACAAAATATCCTTTCATTTTCTCAGTATTCATACCTGCACATATTCAAGGGAGGGATTTCTACAACCAATTTTAGCTAGCTAGCAACCAATTTGTCTAAGGTAAATTCTTGTAAAGGTGCAGCCTTGTCCACTTGAGATTTGACTTTTTAATCCTCCTGGTTATTACCACTCCATAGCCCTAAAAGATCTTATCCTAAAATATGTAGACTCCTCAGATGAAGAAGTCACACAAGGGAGGTAAGGTAGTTAGAACCGAGCTTGTGGATATGCATATTTGTGAAACAGAGCCCATGGCCAGAGAAGTTTTTCGAAGGGTGGGATGCCTCTCTTTCTACCAGAATATGCAAAGGGGTCATCTTGAGGTGACAAGGTAGTTTTCCTTAAATTTTTATGGCTTGAAGACCAAGGTAGGGGACCTAGAATTTGAGGTGTCTGAGACCTCTATTTTAGCTTCTACAGGAATCCCTATCACAGGTGAGAAATGGTTTAAATCCATGGCCTTAGATGTAGCATATGCCAAATATTTCCTTAAGCCTTAACATCAAGCTGATAATTTGATTAAAGGTGTGCCAATGAATCATCTGATTGAGAAGTTCGATAGGATATTGAAGATCATTCAAAGGTACTTTACATGTGAAGGGAGGTTCAATACAGTATACCAGTACCATATAAGGCTTCTGCTGCATTTTACTCACAAAATTGAAATGAAAATTCCCTACTATTTGCTAAGGAGCATAGGCAAGATGTCAGACAGGGTTCAATCCAAGTCTAAGGCTGTGGATACTAGCATCTTTCACTCTTGATTGATTATAATGTTAGTTTTTGAAGAACTGGGTAAGAAGGATATCTCATGGGAACATTTTGTCATTGCTTCTCACTTCAAGTTTGATATAGAAGCTACTCCTCGGTCGTAGATAGCAAGCCCTTTACCATCTACCAGTGTTCCTAAAGCAAGTACTAGCAAGAAAAGAAAGAGCATAGTTCTTGTTCAAGATCAAGAGGCCATCAAGGGGGTTGCAGGAACTGAGGAGGAATCTTGTCATTCTCCACAGAGAGATATTTCACCCCCTCCTCCATCGGAGTTTGAAGAAGCCCCTTCTTCTACTAAACCTACACCAAATAAAGGGAAGAAGCTACACTTCTCCTCATCTCCTTCAACAACTAGCATCAAGGTCAGAAATCCCTTGACAAGAGCATCAACTTCTAAAGAGGCTGTTGAAGAACAATCCCTACCTAAATTTTCTATCCTACAGAAGAAGAAAGATAAGGGCCAAGGAATTGGAAATCCTGTAGAGAAGAAAGAAGAAATCTCTGTACAGAAGAAGAAAGATAAGGGCAAAGGCATCAAGAAGACTGATGATATAGACAAAGTAATTCCTATGCAGCAGGAAGAGGAAACCATGAAAAATCATGTTGAGACTGTTCACATCACTAGTCCACCTAGAATCCAGACATTCAAAATATTAATCATGAAACTTAGGGATGCTAGGAAGGAGGTGGCTCATTTGAAATTAGAAGCCATGTCTGACAGGGTTAAGATGAAATAACTCATGGATGGCTACAACCACTCTCTTGACCTAGCAAGGTTTGTATCAAAAAAGGCCTAGCCTCTCCATAGGCATCTCAAAAACCTTTATAAGAAGAACAAATACTTTCAGTCTCAGAACAGAAAGATCAAAGAAGAGTTACAACATTTCCAAAATGAAATGGCTCAAAGGAACTTGCATGTATTGGTTGAATCTGCTATTGAAAAGGAGAATCCAATAGCTAAGGAGAGCATAGCTCCAGTGAAGAATCCTGCCACTGCTAAAGGGAAGAATCTTGTTGTGCCAAAGGGAAGTCCTCCTTCTTCAAGGAGTGTTAGGTTAATGAAGTAGCTGGTGAAAGGTGAACTCCATTTTTGAAGATGGTTCCTTTTTGCAAAGATGAACTATTGATGAAACACCACCTCTGCCACCTATATAGGATTCTAGTGCTTATTGTTCAGATTTTTAGGTTTTTTACAAAGAATTAATCCCTTCGGCAGTAATAGTGAAGACATTTTGTAGCACTATGGTGCTACAGAATAGTCTATTTTTTGATGTTCCACCAATTTGCTACCTACAATGTTGTCGAATCGCCTAAGACTAATAGTGTTGCCAATACCCAAGGTTGCTACCCATTCTGCACATGTTCAAGTAAAGGTGTTGCAAATTATGATGGCGCTACCTAACGTTTGATGGGACACATTGGCGGGCGCTACCAAATTTCTGGCAGAGACGAAATCCTACACAGAGACACGCTAGGATGGCGCTACCAAAATTCACTACCTAAATTTTGGTAGATACAAAATCCTACACAGATACATACTAGAATGGCACTACCAAAATTCACTACTGAACTTTTAGCAGAAATTGAATTTTTCACAGAATATACGAAGTCTTGGCACTACCTTTTCTACTTATCTAGTTTTGAGGTTGCGCTACAGAATCTCAGGAAATTTGGTGAAGGTGATACAAAGTGTGCTACTCAGAGTGCTACCCAAATATTCTACCAAAAGATACCAGGAATCAAGGAGGGTCAAGCTAACGGATAGTTGATGATGGAGAGAATTGTAGAGACAACAACTGGCATCATGATGACAGCCACATGCCCCTGAAGGACACATGGAAAACAAGGAGTTTCACACCAAAGGGAGATAAAGTTAGTTCAAAGATTGGTTGGATCAGTCACCAACACTTTCCAATTTTATAGCATAGGTTGTTAGTCAAGTTGTTAGATGGAATAACTTATTAGATATTTTCATGGGAAGGAGGCCAGCTCGCACCTCCGGTTGTTGCCTCCCTTTTTGTTATAAATAGATAGATGAAATTCTTCAATAGGTTCAAATGGTTGAGCAAGGCTCCCTTATACTACAATATTTTGATAAAGTTACTGTGAACTGGTTATGTACTTGATTTGAGACATCTTGGTTAATAGAATCAACTTCTCTTTCCATCTTATTTGCTTCTGATGCTAAAGTGTTCATGCTTTGAATGATTCACATGAATTTTTTTGTTGATATTATGATGTATGTTTGATTATTATATTATCATGATGTTTCTTTAGTGTCCTTAAACTTTGAACTCAATAAGATCTTGTGTTAAGAGTCTTTCTTCCTTAGGTTGTCTGCAGACCTGATGTTTACAACAACCTCTACATTCCTCTCACTAAAGTCTTCCCTCTATTCATATTTACTCCCACTTACTGATTGAAATTCAGCCAAGACATTGATTGCTCGTGCATGCTAGCCCTGATTTCTGATTTGGAACATTATCATCTTGAGTCTTATACATTTGACCCCTCAAAACGCTTTTACATTCACATATAACCTGATGGGTACTGGGCTTGCCTTGCATGCAATCTGAAGGTGATTCCTAGTGCTAACATTCTTGATTTTTAATGATCTTTATAAGGATTTTGTTAGAGGACTCTGAAAGCCCATTCCCTTGGGGGTAGTAAGGGGTAGAGTGAACCAATGTAATTCCAAACTGTTCGCAGAACAGAATCAATGGTTCAACCTTGAAAGATGCAACATTATCAGTAACAATTATGTTTGGACACCCAAACCTTTCCATAATGTCCTCAAGGAAACCAATGATCACTTTGTGGGAAGCATTCCTTGTAGGGATACCTCTATCCACTTAGTAAAGTAATTTGTAGTAGTCAAGATCCATCTATGTTGACCACTGGAAGCAAGATGAATTTACCCAATAAAATCTAGGCCCCACTATTAAAAGGGTCCCAAAGTTGCCACGTGCTTTAATGGAAAAGACTTGAGTTGTTGCTTTCTAGAGAATTTATGACATTTAACACATGCTCTGATCTTAGTACAAACATCATTGAACAGACTAGGCCAAAAGTACCCAACCCTGAGAATATTGTATGTCGTGGTTCTCCAAAAATGATGCCCCCCTAATCTAAAAATGAAGAAGACTTGAAAATTTTGAATAATTATTGCAAGTAAAATGTTATGTGTTTAAAGCAACTGGATCAATTTGCAACACATAATTAAGGATTACTTATGCAAAATACACATAGACAGCAACATAAAACAATGAACATCAGCACATAAACACAACAACTTGATAAAGGAGTTCACCCCTCTCTGGGCTACATCTCCTGGTCCAGCTTCCAATGGGTCATTATTATTAAATTGCTCAAAGTGATCAAAAACATGCCTTACAATGCTCAAAATGACAAACCAACTGCTCCAATGGCTTCCCAGCGTCCCAAACCCCCTGTCTGGGTTCTTTCGGCACCTCAATCGATCGAAAAATGAAGAAGTTAGCCTCCTTGAAGTCTCCCTCTTCAACTCTGTTGTCTCTGGTTCTACAAATCGCACCCTTGCTTTAGCAAACCTGGCTCACACGCTTATTTAAGCGTAAAAACTTAGTCCCGTACGCAACCGCGTACCGGTACAAACCGTATGACGGTTAGGGCGCCTCCAGCCCCTAACCGCCTCGGCATTTGGGCACATGGCGCATGCGACCGCGTGCTTTGTTAAAAGTGGTTAAGTTGGTTTAAAAACCGTGCAACCTCCATTTGGGGCCCGTGCCAATACTTTAACACGCGAGTCGTGGGTTCAAACTGTGCCAATACACAACACACGGTCATATATATACATTGCAATATATTGCAATACATTGCAATATATTGCAATACATTGCAATATATTGCAATACATTGCAATATAATTTGCAATGCAATGTAATGTAACGCAAATGCGCGTGTGCCAAAACTTATGCAATGGTCGTATGGTTATATAATGGAACCATGGGTCGGGGCTTAAGCCCCGGCCCGTGCCCTTTTCCACATAAAACAATATGTAACTTCAAATATAATGTGGCCCGCCTTCCTAACAAGGGACAAGTGGCGGTATGTTGGCTAGCGGAGTGATATAAAGTCTTTACCAAGAGGGGAGGTCTGGGGGTCGAACCCCACGGACTCCCAATAAACTTTTACATATGAAAATAATGACCAACGAATGAGCGACACGTGGCGCCCTCGGGTTGGGCCACGTGTCCTCATATTATTCGCCCAAAATGGACACGTGTCAACACGCCACTCGCCAACATCAACCAAATAAAACATGCCACATCACCCCCTGCCACGTCCATATGGATGGTACGGCCCTGCCACATCACCGTACGGACTGTACGTATAGGTACAGTCAGCATTCAAAAAAATTTCCTGTTTGGCTTGGCGGACAGGTCGTGATAACTCCTTCATACGGACTCCGTTTGCGAAAGTAAATATACCTCCGGAATCAGGAAGACGAGACAGACGCAATGGCACTGTTTTCGTCGCATTCCGAGCACTTTGAAAATTGAGAAAAATTTGATCCCCTGATCACCCCCACATAAATTGTCATGAAAATCAGACATAATATTTTGGGCTTCTTATGGGTATAGGCATCTCAAAAGAACTCCCAATGGGTATTTCCAATACAAGACTTGATCAATAAGGCAGTATTTGATCGATTTGATTTTTAAGGCTTTCACCTTGTTCTTTTCCATACCATGTGGAGGCTATAATTTCTGTAGGAAAAATATAATGTCCTTGTACCAGTTGCAATCTGCCAATGTAGGGGTGCCTTGAGAATCTTCGTCATTCAATTCATCCTTTTGATTTTCTGAACATGTGTTGATGAAATTTACCCCCAAGGTTGAGAAGTTTGATTCAACCAACAACTTGGCTAAACCCTAACCTTTAACCAATTTGGTAGGATTAATCTCAAGATTAAACTCAAGGATTTTATCAATCCACTTGCTTATTTTTCCATCTAGATCAGGTTGAATAAGAATTTCCTTTACAGAAGTTGATGGGACATAAGCAATGACTATTGAATGCATCACATAAACTCTAAAAGACTTGAGAGATTTAACCAATGCATAAGCCTACTTATCCATGATGTCATATTTTAATTCATAATCTCTCAATGCCCTGCTGAAAAAAGAAATGGGATGCTCTAAGCCTTCAACGTTCTTTTTCAATAAAACAACTTCTACTGTATCAAATGAAGCAAAAGAAAAAATAAGAAAATCCTTGGACTAGTTTGGGCTGATAAGGATCGGGGCTTTAGTCAAGGCTTTCTTTATTTGATCAAAAGAATTACGGGACTCAACATTCCATTTGATTTCATTACCTTTTCTCAACATGGTTGTAATATACTTGACCAACTCAGCAAAATTTGACACAAACCTTCTCAAAAAATTATTTTTTCCCAAAAAAGATTGAACCTCCTTTTTGGATATAGAAAGTGACAAGGTTTGTATAGCTTCAAACCTACTGGAATCAATCCTTACCCCTTCAGCTGACACAATATGCCCCAATAATTTTCCCTCCTTCATGGAAAACAACGATTTTTTTAGATTCAAAGAGAGACCAAATTTTTTGCATTTCAAGAAGACCTTTTTTTAATGATCATAGTGTTCTTTATCAGATTTAGAGAACATCGTTATGTAATCTAAATAGATAACAACAAACTTGTCTTTCTCTCCAATAAATTCTATGTCCATAGCTTGTTAAAAGGTCGCTCGTGCGTTCATCAAACCAAAGAGAATCTTGGCATACATAAATGTACCCCAAGGAGTGGTGAAGGAAGTCTTCTCTATATTTTATGGAAAAATAGAAATCTGATTATAACCAGAAAAACCATCAATCATGGACATCATGGCCGCACCTTTCACCCTTTGTAATATGTGCTCCATCTTGGGAAAAGGGTAATTATCCTTTTTAGAACTTCTGTTCAGATTTTGAAAATCAACACAAAGCCTGATTTCTCCATTATTTTTTCTCATCGGGACCAAGTTGGCCACCCACTCAAAATACCTCAAAGGAATAATAATTTTAGCATATAAAATATTTTTTACCTCTTTCTCCATGATAGGAAACAACATAGGATTTATTTTCCTCAACTTTTTCCTGAAGGGTTTGGTCTCTTCCTTTAAAGGGATCTTTTGCTCTATAATGCTAGTGTCATAAGTTCTGAGATCTTCATAAGTCCAAGCGAATACATTAGCAAATTCCTTTAACAACTCAATATTCTTCCCTCCGCTCTCTTGATAGGATGCTTGACAACTTGACATATTTTGGATCCTTTTATGTTCCCAAATTGCACTCAGTGATGTCAGCATCATCAATGGACACTTTCCCCTTCACCACCACATCATTTCCGTCAAATAATATTTCCAAAGGAACTAGTCCTTTTGGAATGTGGTTCCTAGGTAGCTTCACAATATGATGATTATCAATTTTATTAAGGAAAACATCAGCGTGAGGATTAATTTCAGAATCATGATCATGATCAATGTGTAATGTAGAGAACTCATCAATAGTCTCGAGGAATTTTTTACGTTCTAGATCATCTTTGAACACCTTCCAATATTTTACATTGTCCGGTATAGAAGGCATGTACTTGACCTCTACATCATACTTGAGTTTAGGTGGTAAGGAGATTCTGAAATTGCTTGATGATACAGCCAAAGAATCATCCATGGTATTCTCTTCTCTAGGAATAAATGAAATGTTAAAAGCTGAGAAAAAACTGTCCACCAAGTCCCACACTTCATTCATGTAAGATCTAAGCCTAGGGTGCTTTGTTTGGTAAATATTTTTAATCTGATGGAATATTAATTCATCATCCCCAAATACTGATAGCTCTTCTATCCCCATGTCTTTAGCAACCCTCAATCCCAAAACAAGAGCTTCATACTCTCCCACATTATTAGTAGTTTCAAATTCTAGTTTGTATGACAAATATATAGTCTCTTGAGTTGGTGAGATAAATACCACTCCAGCACCAGTGCCTTCCTTAGAAGAGGCTCCATCAAAGAACATATTCCAAACAGAGGTGGTTAGAGGAGACTCCTCACAAAAGGTAACAGATTGTTTTATGATTTCAAGAGGAGGTTCAAGAGTATCAGTGAGCTGCAAGATGTTATATCCCAAATTAGTATCAAGATAAAAAATAGGATGATTTGTGGGGTTTAATTCATCACTAATGAGGTAAGCCAACTGAGCTTCCCTGTAAAGTCTTCTATGCTCCCCCCCAAAAACGGGAATGGTAGCATATGAGAGATCCATATGCAAGGTTCCCCCAAGTCTTTTTATCCAATATCTTGACAAGAGCATGCCGAACTTGGGGGGAACATCAACCACCATGATATCCATGACTACACTTTTCATGTGCAGCTGAAATAATGTCACAACCAGATCCTTAATGACTCCAAGACACTTCACTTTCCTTGAGTCAAAAGAATATAATTCATGGTAAGTCTTTGTTATTTCTAACCCAAGTTCTTCCATAACAGTTTTTGGAATGAGATTGTGGGATGCCCCTGAATCCATCAAACAATTATGCAACACCTTATCATGAATATTCAGTGATGTATAGAAAGGAGGGGATGAATCATCTCAATATTCTATCAATGGACCCAAGATAACTACTGGTTTTTCATCTTGCATATTTACTGATTCAGTGGCACTTGGAGAGGCTTCGGGTTGTAACATTTTGGAGAGATATTTTTTAAATTATTCAGTTTTTATCAATTCCAAAAAAGGTACATGGATCTTGATTTTTTGGATCTCATTCTCAAAGCTTAAGGAACATGGAGAATTCAGGATCTCTTTGGTTTAAGGAGTAGGATTTCTAACCAGAACTTGTGGACTTTGAGTGTCTTTTTCCTTACTGTTAACTGTCACAGCCTTGGCATAATTTTCCTTTTGGGTAGGCTGATTAGAAGCATCAGTTTTTTCTTCATTATTTTTGGATCTTAGATTATATCTATTAGGACTTTCTTTTTCTTTCTCTCCCTTACTTAATTCATTTATTTGAATATCCTTCAAGGATTTCTCATAAGCATATTGAGTCAAGTGAGGGGATGGGGATGTGTCACCTAAGCAATGAATCTCAGGATCAACTTCTTCCTCCTCTCCTTCTTCATCAACAACCAGGTTGTTTTGTAAAGGAGTTTGTGCCTTTCGATCATCTCTCTCTCTGTTTCTGGGATCTCTGGGAAGGATTTGGGGAGCATTATTTAGTCTCCTGAAGTTACCTCTATTATCAATATTTTGAGTATTTATGTAGGTTTGTTTTCCTTCCAGTTTTAACTTCTCTAGATCAGTAGAAAGGGATTTTACTAATTTGGTGAGCTCATCTACTTGAGGATGAACAATATGGGAGTTAGAGGTTGAGGCTTCAGTTCTGATTTTTCTCCTGTCCCTACCATATTTCCCCTTGAGTTTATAATATTCCACTATGTTGGATTCCACCTCCAAGGTTGCATCTTGCATATGAACTAAGAAGGCCGATCTTCTTTCTCTAAGTAGAAGGAAAAACTCGGGGTCAAAGGCACTAGCATAAGTGATTTTTCCAGAGGTTTCAGTGGGTTTTATCTCATCAAGAACCTTATTGTACATTTTGTTAAATATTTTAGAGAATTCAGAGACAAACTCTCCCTCTTTCCTTTTTAGGGATCCAAATTCAGTGATATAGTAAAAAAAGTCCCTTTTGTCCCCCCAGTGCCTCAAAAAGGCCTCATATAGCGCCTCAATGCCAATAATGGATCCAGGGGCCAAACCCCTAAACCACTTCCTAGCCTCACCAAAAAGGATTTGGACGAAGACCCTCATCCACACATCCTCATTTTCAATGTTTTGATTGTTTGCATAGTTGTAGAAAGCAACAAGATGTTCCTCAGTGGTTATATCTTATTCTTCCGTGAATTTGGGCATGTATTTTAAATAATCTCTAGGAGGGAGAGCATTGATTGGATGAGGTAGGAAAAGAGGGGAATATCTTGTAGCCATTATGGAATCCATCCTATTTGTAGGGGGGTTAGCACCTACCATTGGATTTTGAACTCTTGGTGAACAAGGAGGAGAAGGGGTCTTGACTGTGTGCAACTTAGTTGAAAAAGGAATGTATGAAGGGGAAATTTCAATTTTCACAGCAGAAGGTTGAGTCTTGGAAGAAGATGGTAAAGTCTGCAGAGGGGAGGAGGTTTTCTTTTCTTTGGCATTAGAAATTTTAACAAGGGGAGGGGTAGCAAAACCTAAAGTAGGAAAATCTTCAAGACTCTCAAGACTGAACCACTTTACAAAATCAGGGGAAGAAATGATTTCAAATATTTCCTCTTTCAAATCAGTTTTGAAAGAGGAGTATTCAATAGGAAACTTTTGAAAATCAAGATTATTAGATACTTCAGTAGAAGGTAAATAAGGATTACTTGATATAAGAACTGGAGTATTAAGAGTGGAATCAAGCAACTGACCAGAAGCACTTGTAGTAGCAACAAAAAAACTTTATTGAGAATATTTTCCCTTATTGATTATCTTCTCTGGGTCAACCTCAAGTGGAACCAAAGGTAACTGTGGATTTGATCCCGCATGTCTGCCTTTAGGCTCCAGAGCTGAAACAATGGAGTCGCTAGGTGCAAGATGCAATCTTCAAGATACTAAGTTCTAATGCACCTTCAAAAATAGTAAGTTGTGTCACTTAATCCCAGGGAAAAGTATTCAAATCATTCCCCAACAATGATGCCAAGAATGTTATCACTAGGAATCAACATCAGATTGCATGGAAGGCAAGCCCAATACTCATCAGGTTATATGTGAATGTAAAATAGTTTTGAGGGGTCAAATGGATAAGACTCAAGATGATAATGTTCCAACTCATAAATCAGGGCTAGCATGCATGAGAAATCAAGGTCTTGGATGACTTTCAATAAGTAAGTGGGAGTAAATATGAACAGAGAGGAGACTTCAGTGAGAGGAATGTAGAGTTTGTTGTAAACATCAGGTCTGCAGACAACCTAAGGATGAAAGACTCTTAACACAAGATATTTGTTAAGGTCCTAACCCGCACATAGGTAGATCAATGTATTCGGATGTAATAAAGGTCAATATTAATAAGACCTTTCAATAAAATAGAATAAGGCGGATGTAAGAAGACCTAATAGAAGCTTCCGCTTCTAGAAGGAT
>SNQJ01S0090974.1:6806-32460 GCA_010110895.2 Picea sitchensis | reverse complement strand
TACAACCAAGGGGAATATCAAGTGAATCTAATACAAGAACAACTCAACATTCATATATCACTTATCATCTTAGACCTACTCTGCACATCTATTTATCAGATCTAACCTAGTAATGCAATCACAATATATCAATGATAGAGACATAATACCAATCACACACGACACAAGATGTACGTAGTTCACCCTCTCTCTAGGGCTACGTCCACAGAACTGTGCTTTATACTATATTAAGATGAAGCATACAGTTCTTGTCTGCGCTCTTAGCTAGCAGATCTTCTTTCTTCTCCTCTCTTTCTCTTCCCTTCTTGTGCACCCAGCTGCAGGGTTGATCTTCATGCCCAGCTGAAGATCTTACAATACCAGAAGGCTCTCACACTCAACACTTCTCTCTCTTTCTCAACAATAATCATGAACAACCAATAGTAACAACTAGATCCTAACAACAACGAATGAACAACAACCAAACCGAACCTATTTCCTTCATGTAGGTTCTTATTTGTACATTACAATCACTCACTGACATCCTTAGGTCAAAACCTAGGTGTCCAAAACCCTAGATACCAAAATCCTAGGTGTCTAAACCCTAGGTCAACTTGACCCGTATTTTCAGGGCTTCACCAGCCTGTCTTTCCTTCCTTTTCGCGCGGTGCTCCAAAGTATCCAATAGTGGATTTCTCTGCTTTTTGAGTTTTCTATGATCCTTCTTTCTTGTTAATCTGTCATCCCCAATCTCCTCATCTAACGGCTTACTTCGCTCCGCCTTTTCTGCTCTTTTGCTCACTTCGACCCAGTAACAGTTATTGTGTCCTCCACACAGTTCACATTTTTCCGTTTTCTTCCTTAATCTTTTCTTTCTTCCATAACCAAGGGCCAACAGGCCCCCAACACTCACTTGTGACTCGTCCCGAGGCACTTCAGATCTTAGCTTCTTGTTTTACTTCGATTTCAGACTGCGCAGTGTAGCCTCTGCTTTCCGCTCGATGCCTCCTCTCCTTCCCTGTGAAGACTGTCTTTTCTGTGTTTGGTACCCAGTTTCAACTGCACCTGGTACCTAGACCCTTCTCTTCATGCTTCTACTAAGAGCTACGAGGCAGCTGGTTGTCATAGTACAACTTCAGCCGACTCCCATTCACCAAACCTTCCTTCCATTATCCATTCAAAGTCTTCAATTGCGCAACTCCTCCCTCTGTAACATAAGCGATCTCGTATGGCCCTAGACAATGCGTTTTGAAATTCCCAGGATGTTTGATGAACTTACTATCATATATCAGTACTAGATCACCTTGTTTGAATGCCTTCTTCTTGATGTGTCTGTCATGATAGGCCTTCTCTCTTTCCTTCTGAACATGCTGGTGGAATCCTGCAATAAATCTATCTTCCTCTAGTTCGACCAGCTGTGCAAGCCTCTCTTGAAAAATGCCAAGGTCATCCATATCTATAAAGGCAACAATTCTTAGGCTTGGTACCAAATATTCCATTGGAACAACAACTTCAAGACCATATACCAACTTAAAGGGGGTCTTCATTGTTAGTTTCTTGCAAGTGGTTCTATAGGCCCATAATACTGTTGGTACTCTTAATCCCAATCATCCCTGTTCACTCTGCAAATCTTGGTTAGTGTTGTTTCCAAAATCTTGTTGAATGCTTCAACTGTCCCATTTACTTGTGGATGGTACATTGTGCTCTTCTGATGGTGGACTGCAGATTCTTAAGTCAGGGATTCAACTGTCTTATTGATGAAATGTGTACCTTGATCACTCATAAGGATCTTTGGGCATCCAAACCTGGTTATAATGTCATCAAATATGAAGCGCACAAATGTAGTTGCACTACAATCCTTAACTGCTCTTGCTTTGGCCCATCTGGTCAAGTATTCTGTCACAGTAATTATGTACCTTGCTTCTGTGTGCTTTCCTGGTGGGTTTATAGGTCCAACGAAGTCAATGGCCCATTTCTCAAATGCTTGTAGGGTCAATTGTGGTGCTAATGGAATTTCATATCTTCTAGATGGTTTCCCAACTCTTTGGCATACATCGTAGGCTCTGAAATAGTCTTTAGCATCTCTTTGTAAGGTAAGCCACCAAAGGCCAGCTCTAAGAACCTTCTGCGTAGTTGTGTTTCCTGCATAATGTACTCCTGTGATGCCTTCATGAGCTTCTACGAGGATCAGTGGTCGCTCTGCCTCCATAACACACCTTCTCAATATCCAACTATAGATGAGAAATCTGCAATGCACACTAAGTGAGAAGTCCACAGTGCGCACTACTAGCTGTTTCTTCTGGGGAATTGTATACTCACTAGGTGCCATTCCTATTGATAAGAACTGGACTATCTCTGCAAAGTGGTCATCAATATTTCTAATGGCCATTAACTGTGCATCCGACAATGCATCCTCCAAACTGGTCGACTCTTCACCATGCTCCAACCTTGACAAGTGGTCAGGACCTTTATTCATTCTCCCTGGCTTTACTACGATCTCAAAATCATATTCCTGAAATAGCACAAACCATATGCATATCCTTTCCCCCAACACTAGCTTGTTGACTAGGTATTTCAGCGCGGAGTGATCAGTGAACATTTTAAAGTGTCCTCCCAACAAGTAGTGGTGAAATTTCTGCAATGCATACACCATGGCTAACCCTTCTCGCTCAGTGGTGGTGTAATTAATCTCAACAGTTGATAGCTTACTGCTAGAAAAAGCTAATAGGTGGTCAATATCTCCTCCTCTAGATTTTGCTAACACTGCTCCTAAAGCAATGGAAGATGCATTGACATGCACATGAAACTCTTTACTCCAATATGGGAAGACTAGAATAGGTGCAGTAACCATTTTTTGTTTTAGTGTGTCGAAGCTCTGCTGGCATTCTTTTGTCCAACTAAAATGGCAATCCTTCTTCAACAGCTTCTCCATGGGTGTTGTAATCTGAGCATATCCTTTAATGAACTTCCTGTAGTATCATGTGTGTCCCAGCGCAGTGCGCAACTGTTTGACTGAAGTAGGAGGGGGTAGATCAACTATAATGGAAATTTTGGATGGATCTACCAGCAACACTTTCTTACATACAATATGACCTAACATCACTCCAAATGATGAAAAGAAAATGCATTTCTTCAGGTTCAAGGCAATTTGACACTGCCTGTATTTATCCAACATTAGTCTTAGACATTCGATATGATTTTTCAATAAACTAAAAAGAGTCCAATCATAAAAATATTCTTCTAGAAATTTATGCATAAATTCCTTGAATGCTTCGACCACCACCCTGGAAAATATGGTTGGGGCATTCTTCAATACAAATGGCATCACTGTATATTGGTAGGATCCCCATTCTTTTGCAAATGTGGTCTTATGGTGATCCTCCTTGGCAATCCGGATCTAATGGTATCCTGAAAATCCATCTGTAAAAGAATATGCCTCTTGGCCTCCCACATTATATAACACTTCATCAGTGAATGGTGTAGGGAAGGGGTCATACAAATAGGCATCATTCGGATTCCTGAGGTGTATGCAGATCCTGATCTCTCATGTCTTCTTGTCTTGCACCACCATAGGGCTAATCCACTCTGACTCTTCGACTGGTTCTATAATCCCTGCTTCCATCATTCTGTCGAGCTCAATCTCCACTTTCTCCTTATATTTAGGGTTCAATTTGTAAGGTCTCTGTTTGAATGGTCTTACATCTATCTTTAAAGGAATCCTCATCTCGCCCATAGGCCCTTTAATTCCCTTCATATCAGTGAACTTGGTTGGAAACAAGTCCTGATATTCATGCAATAACTCTGTAATTTTTTCAGTGGTACCAGCATCCCAGTAATCTCCAACATTTGCAAACTTAGGTGTCTGCTCCGTTCCAATATTGACCTTCTTAATCTTGATCGATTGTCCAATAAATGGGAGATCAACTCCCGGTCCTTCCACATCTCTCTGGCCTTCTGTTTCTGTGATTTTCACCTTCCTAGGATCATCATCTCCATTAGCAGTGATGTTGTAACAGCGTTGCAATTTCTGCAGGGGCACAATCCATTCGTCCTCTTCTTGTTTTAAGGAGAGGCTAGAGGCCTCCTCAAATACTTTCTGTTTGACAATATATAGTGCTAAATATACTGAAGGATGTTGACTTTCAAATAAGAAGGTAGTTACAAAGTTCTAAGTCATACCTTCCCAATCTGTAGTGATGAGGCGCATCTATGCTTGGAGGTACCAGTTTATATGTGTCGTGTCCAACATGTTAATGAATTTGTGCACCCACTGCTCTTGAGGAATGTTGCTCCATGCTTCCTCACAACTCCACACATGGTCCTTTGGACAACTTTGACCTGTGTAACGAAATTCGCAGCCTTCTACTTGTGCTGAGAACCACGTTGTCATCAAGGTACGACATTGTACCCATTCTGTAATGCTGTGTTTATGTGTCCCCCACCATCTTGCTGGTGTGGATTTCAAGGCCTCATCCATTGCCAACAATCTTTGTTGTATTGGTACACTTTCTTCAAAGTTCGACATTAAGGTTTCTAAAGGATTCAGACCATCATAGGTGGGTAAGTTACTTACTGTTGTGCCAATCCAACGAACTTCTATGGTTAATATAGCACATCTTCTTGTAGATACTTCATACATTTTATTCTTCAAGTTCTCCAGTGCTTCCTCTGAGTCTATTGAACATGCGCTATCACTTCACCAGCTTAGGTTCCCATCGGCTGTAGGATTAATGTAATCATGTTGTCTGGCTATTAGCTTGTATATGTTTTCTAGCGCATATGTGTGGTCTTGTTCTTTGATAGGTTCTGTGTACCGCTGACCTTCATCTGGATCTAAAGGTGTGATGACCCTAAGGCCATCTCTTTCAAAAGTCATACATGTTTTCTTTAAATCAACCACAGTGGAATTACTGAAAGCCCAATCAATTCCTAACAGCATAGCGTAAGGACAACTATCATCAATTATCTCAATTACCTCGAAATATGCAAACATCCTTACTCCGTCGATGTCCACAGGGACATGTTCCAATCTACCAAAGGGGCTTACAGCTTGCTAATTAGCCATCCTAAGCTTGATAGGGGAATATATCAACTTTGGTTTTCCCATCAGTGCCTAGGTTTGCTTTGTCATGACATCGACCTCCGACCCTAAGTCAAGGACTACATAATCTATCTCATACTCTCCTATTTGAGCATTCAAATGTAATTCCTTATTTTTCCTTCTCTTCTTAACGATTTGGTGTATTGCCCTATTCAGTAAGGGATCTATCTTTCTTAGTTCATATTGTCTAATTAAAGTTTGTAACTCTTGTACATCACTTTCATCCTGAATCAACTTAATACAAGTATATAGAAATTCCATGAGCTTGCTTACCTATTTTCCTTCTTTTGGAAAAGCAGACTGATCAAATTCCAGAGGCATTCCATATTCTCTCACTTCTTCTCTTGTCTTTGATGAGGAACCTTGGTCTCCTATGAATTCGATTCTTGACTCCTCAAATATTTGTCTTTCTTTCTTTGCATCGAACGTTTGTGTCTTCTCTGTAGCTTTCCTGATTCCTAAGTCTTTGGTAATCTTCCCTTGGATCAATCTATCTTCTCCTGTAACAACGCCTCCTTTGGTTATAAAAACCACTCTAGGGTATTCTCCGCAAGGTTCAACATATATCAGTTGCACTTGCGGGTTCTTCTGAGGTCCTCGTATCTCCTGAAGCTTTGCTAGCAGCACAGGACAATCTTCTATAACATGTTCAAATGAGCTGCAGTAGCTGCAAGTGGTAGAAGGGTTCTGACAGTCCCTAGCGAGGTGTCTTGGTTGTGCACAATTACAATAGATTATATGTCCTCGGCCTCGAACCATTCCTCCTCGTCATCCTCTTCCTATGAATCCACTGCGAGGATTGAAGTTTCCTCTCCCAGGGGAGTTATACTACGTAGTGTTTCCTTCTTGTTGTACTTCACCTTGAATATTGTATATGTCTATCAACCTTTCATGCATGAGATCGTAAGCCCTGCAATCCCTATCATCATGCCCCATGGACTAACATAACGTACAATACAAATTTGTAGGTGTCTGAACATACTTTTTCATGTAATAGCACTCACCAGGGTGATGTCTGTTTCTGCATACATCGCACCAGGATAAGGTGACTTTCTTCAAAGGGCTCGAAGCTCCAGAAGCAAAGTATTCATTGAATAGAGGACAATGTTCCTTTCCATTGCCTTCTGATCTGCATCTGACACACGAGATGTCTTCTCTTTTATCTTTTCCCTTGTATTTCTTCATATCTTCGACCTGCAGAGACAAGCTAGTTAACTGACTCAAGATCTGACTCATACCTGAGTTGGATTCTCCCATAGGGGTTGATTCTAGCTTCATGGCGATCTTCGGTGCCTCAGACTGTGAAGCAATCTTATGCTGCATCAGAGGAGCTCTGATGTGTGGTAAGAGGGCAACAATGGAACATTCTTTGTTCTGTTCATCTGGGATCTGAAAAGTCAATCGGCTCGTTAAGGTTTTGAATCTCTGATCAAATTCCCAAATAGGTTCGACCACCTTCTGCTTGATCTCTTTCAGCTCTGTAATACATTGTGACTCCGACTTGGGTTTCTTGAACTCTGCAATCAACACATTCTTAATCTAATTCAATGGCTTAGGCTGTGCAAGTCCTTGGACAAGCTTCATGTACCAGCTCAGTGTGCAATCCCTTAGAGTGGTACTGTATTGGGTTCTTTTGACAGCTTCGTCGGTGAAATTTTTAATATTCCATATGAATTCACATAGGAACCAGTGATGGTCAGGGTCTTCAGATCTGTCTCCCCTGAATATAGGAAGCCTCATCTCATCTGCCATAGATCTTCCTAGGGTTCCTGACTAAGTATGTGGTGGACTACTAGTGACAGTGCTCTGGACGCTCTGGTGGCTGGGATTACTCTGATTGCTTAATACTACTGAATCAACATTAGGGATAATAGTACTTACTTCAATGGTCTGCGCAGTTCCTGAAGTTTCAGGTTCTTCCCGATGAATCTCTTCAACTTTTCCTTCCTATGCCCCAGCGGGTTATGAACGTTCTTCGTCTGTCAGATCTGCCTCTTCTCCACTGTAGAAACCCTCATCCCCGTAGTTCTTCTTAAACATGTTTTCAAGGTGAACTTCTATGAACACTCTCCCACTATGTGTATGTACAGATTCTGTGTCGTCGCTGTCTGAATTCTTGAACATTAGCCTTTCTAGATTCGACCAGTCTATTGTATCTTCAATATTTTCTTCTCATGCAATAGCATCTTGAGTCTCAACTTCAGGAATTGTAAAAACTTTCCTTTGTGTCCCTTAAAGAAATATCTCTCATCTTGGTTGTATGCCTCTACTCTGTCAACAACAAACTCTGTGATGTACCCTCCAATGGTACTATCAAACTAGTGATCTACTACTCGTGATACAACGTTATCAACTCTCTTGACCTTTTTGATCAGCTCCGATGTCCAAACCACAGGAGGTCTAGATCGGATCTCAAACTAGTTATCTGCTAATCTAGCTAGCCACTCATACAACTCCTAATGGATTCCCCCAAAGAAAATTTCATGTATATCAGTAAAGATATATTTCTCCAACCAATCCTCTATACTAAGATTAGGGTTCTTGTTATGGGATTCATCAAAGTCCTTTTCTTCCTTCTTCCTTTTCTTCCTTATGGAAATCACCTTGACATTCCTTCAAGAATATTCCTATCCCGACAATGGAACCATTTGTTGGCATAGGGGAAGACCTAGGGTTCATCTCCAAGAGTGCACCAACAAGCCCTAACTACTGGCCCTTTCGGCAACACATGCGAAGCAGATGCAGTCTCACTCGAAGCAATTATGAGGGGGTTGGAGGACAGATATGTCTACAACCAAGGGGAATATCAAGTGGATATAATACAATAACAACTCTGCATTCATATATCACTTATCAACTTAGATATACTCTACACATCTATTTATCAGATCTAACCTAGTAATGCAATCACAATATATCAATGATAGAGAAAGAATACCAATCACACACAACACAAGATGTACGTGGTTCACCCTCTCTCTAGGGCTACATCCACATAACTTTTCTTTATAATATATTAAAATGAAGCATACAGTTCTTGTCTGTGCTCTTAGCTAGCAGATCTTATTTCTTCTCCTCTCTTTCTCTCCCCTTCCTGTGCACCCAGCTACAGGGTTGATCTTCGCACCTAGCTGAAGATCTTACAATACCAAAAGGCTCTCACACTCAACACTTCTCTCTCTCTATATTAATCTCTCACAACAATAATCATGAATAACCAACAGTAGCAACTAGATCCCAACAACAACGAGTGAACAACAACCAAACCGAACCTATTTCCTTCATGTAGGTTCTTATTTATACATTATAATCACTCACCAGCATCCTTAGGTCAAAACCTAGGTGTCCAAAACCCTAGATACCAAAAACCTAGGTCAACTTGACCCGTATATTCAAGGCTTAACCAGCCTGTCTTTCCTTCCTTCTCGCGTGGTGCTCCAAAGCATCCAATGGTGGATTTCTCCTCTTTTTGAGTTGTCCACGATCCTTCTTTCTTGCTTATCTGTCATCCCCGATCTCCTTGTCCAACGACTTACTTAGCTCCACATTTTATGCTCTTTTTCTCACTTCGACCCAATAATAGTCGTTGTGTCCTCCACGCAGTTCACATTTTTCCCTTTTCTTCCTTAATCTTCTCTTGCTTCCATAACCAAGGGCCAACAATGATGTTCCTCCAACTGAGACCTTAATGTTGCACACTCATCCTGCAACAGTTTTTGTCCTTGTCTGTGCTCCACAATTATTTCTAAAACTATAATAACTTGGGATGATAAACCACTTACTTGAATCTGAAGTGCATGTACCGAGTTGAGGAGGTTGTTCTAGTCATCATCAAATGGTTCCCTTCTTGTCCGCGAACCGTTAGCACCACCCTTTGCCATAGTTCCGAGCACACTGAAGATTGTAAGATGAATGAGATCGAATATCCCAATAGGTAAGAGAAAGTCCAGAGCCTCATCCAAAAAATGATCCAAATGCTTATGAGGTGATCATGTATTCAAACATGATGAAATTTGGCTCGAGAAAAGGGAAAACCACATCCAAGTAGGATGAATTGAATCTCCCATCGGATACATGTGGTGAGAGATATGATTGCACAAAGTAATCTGTCCTCGTTGAGATAGAATAGGATTTGTGTCTCACATGGGTGATGTCAATGAAGGCAAATGTGATACCAACAAATGAAGCCAATGTAGCTTGACCATTATGTCGAAGCAATGTTGAGTAAAGAAAAGTGGCTGCAGCCTTGCTATGATGATATTATCACATGCTCACATGAGGATAATGTACAAACAGTTAAGCCTAAGATAGGGGGAGGAGGTAGGAATTATAGAATTCTCCTTGTGTGGGCGTTGGAGCACCCGACGTGCCCAAAATACCATGACACGTGTGCCTCTCTTGATCTCCTAATGTGGCTTGAATTCCATGGTGAATTTCTCGTCGTGTGGGACAAGACCTTTTGATCCAGAGTATTTTTGGCATGAAATGAGAGCGAAGATATAATAAAGAAATCTACAAAGATATTTTGGATATCCAATAATATAACAGAAATGTATCAGAGATGCAACCATAAACACAAACATACAGTAATACACAATTTTCTATTAATGAGTGAAAATGTACAAAGACTGTAAAAATACATAATTTTCTATTCATATGAGAAGAGATGTGTCCGCTACTCGCATTCACAAGAAGATGATTTTAAAATGAGTATCCAACGAAATTTTTATCATAAATAAAATCCAAAACCCTAACCCCGGAAGATGAAAAGCCAACAGTTTTGTGGACCCCGTTTTGGGTATTTTTGTGTATCAACTTCTCGGGGGCATAACTTTGGCATATGATCTTCATTTGGGGCGCACGATAGCTCGTTGGAAAGATATCGTTGAGGAGATTCACTTTGGGGGCTCAATCAGAGCCTTCAGTGATCATTGAAAAGCTCGATCCTAAAAAACCTTCATTTAGGCCCTCAAAATGGCCCCGGAAGTTAAAAATTGCTAAAAATAGTAAATTACCAAAATTGCGAGAAAACTGTTTTGAGCCAGTTGGAAAAGGTCGATGGCCACCAATATCCACATGGATCAAATTTTCCCTTTGGATTTATCATTGGATATGAATCAAGGTGGCCCACCTATTCACCCTCAATGTCCCTAATGTTTTCATGGTGGCTAGATTGGCTTGTCGATATGTTATTGAGCTATTTTTCCAGAGAATATGGAAAGGAACTGGGTTTTGAAAGGATTCAATCTTCTAGTGGATTCTTCATAATATTTCACTTAGTTAGTTATCAAAGGGCAATGACTTCATCCTCACATGATTGATGACACATTTTGAGTCTCCTAGAAGAGTAATAGAGCCTATGCCTTGCTTTCTTGCCAATTGTAGACCTTGGAAAAGAGCATACGCCTTGGCATGGTTGTTGGTCGCATGCCAAATATTCCATGAGTATAAAAGCTTTATATTTCCTCTCGGTTTGAGGATTACCCCACCCACTCCCGCCACCCTGTATTTTATTTTTATATATTTTTAATACAGTTAATTATTGTAATTTTTTAAAGAAGAGATAAAAAATGATTTGAATTAAAAAATATATACATTATTAGTATGTGCAANTGGAAAAGAGCATACGCCTTGGCATGGTTGTTGGTCGCATGCCAAATATTCCATGAGTATAAAAGCTTTATATTTCCTCTCGGTTTGAGGATTACCCCACCCACTCCCGCCACCCTGTATTTTATTTTTATATATTTTTAATATAGTTAATTATTGTAATTTTTTAAAGAAGAGATAAAATATGATTTGAATTAAAAAATATATACATTATTAGTATGTGCAAATATGATTTGAAGAATAGAGTTTTAAGGATTTTACCTTAGATGAGAATTATTTATAGATAAAATAACTCTTACAACAAAAGTATACACATTCTTATGCATAAAAATAGAGTTTATATCCCTAATTATTATTAATTAAGGAATCTTGTATTAAACTAAATGCATAATGTTTTATATGCTAGACACCCTGGCATTGATGGGTCCAAATGGCCTGTCAAGTAGGTAAGGGAGAATGCTCGATGGAAGGTCCCAATCAAACCCACTCTCGTTTGGGATAACGTCTTTGACCAGTATGTGGGCCTTGTTGCCACCAAGAATTAAAAGAAGAAAAGGGGAAAAGAAAGTGAATTGTCCCTCAAAGTGTTCTAATTAATTCTAAACCTACTTTAAAACAAAATCAAACTAATATACAACTAATTCTAACCTATCTTGCGTAAGAGAAAAACTAACAGATGAGACAACTTAAAATGATACTTTTGACAACATAAATAGTTCATGGTAGCCAATAATATGTTAAAAAAATAATATTTTAGATATCATCTCAAATAATTGTAGAGTAGACCTATAACATCATCCCTACACTCATTAGAAATCACAACAACATAAGAATTCTAAATACTAAGCACAAAAATAGTTCATATGATGGACATTCAGAAAAACTCAAATCACAAACACATTTATGTATTACACCCAACCACATTTTATTCAATTATGATTTCAAAAATAACTTATTCTCTTCATATATCTAGCAATAAGAGTATCAATAGTCTACACATTGGGAAAAAGTCATTCTCACTTACAATGAATTCTCTTTTAAAGAATGAGAGAAACCCTTCAGTTCCCTTAAATATTCATTTTCCCTTGTTGTTAGAACTTTTTGTTTCAATTCCTTTTGTCTTCTGTTACAATTTTCAATGCCTCCATGCATTGGCTAATGAAAATACAAATTTCAGGAAGATTCTCGAGTGATAAATGTCTCTTTGTCTGTCATTCATGCATTATAATCCCCAAAAATATTATTTTAGCCCCATTCGTATACGTTTCTTTCCTCGAATTTCTTGGGAATTTTTGTTTTCCACCTAGAAGAAAGGAGTCTACCAAAATGTTCTTCATCATATCATCTTTCGAACCAACCATCCTGCACTCAATTTGGTCACCTGTATCTAGGGATATGGTCATTTGAAAGCAATGCTCAATAATCATTGATTCATTCTATGAGTCAATCTCGATTTTTGATCTGTTACCTTTGATTGTTTATCCCACATGTGCTAAGGTGAATCTAGAGTGTTTATATTGTATAGTCTTCTACAAGTAATTCATGTTCAAAGGTGGGTAGGATGTAGAGTGTCGGGCCCGCATTGTAGTTTTGAATGCAGCTACAAACAAAGAAACCTTGGATTAAAATAATTAAACTATAAATTAGAAATCCTTAGGTTCAATAGGTTAGTGGGCTTTGAATTCCCTGTCAGACATGCTATGTAAGATCACATTTCACACACCATGTGTCACCTATCTTTTGTCTCTTGATAGGTTGTTGTCCCCGTCATCCATACATTTATCGACCAGACTAGAATTCCAACTGAGGAAAAAAGCCTAAGGAGTAACTTCCCCAATGGTTGGTTAGCCTGTTGATCAGAATTGAGTTTATGTTATAATGTGAAATCATCTATGGGGGCCCGATGTCCCAATTTCCTAGTTAGCCTAAGTATCCAATATCAAACACAACAAAGTTTCAATAATTGTTGAGGTCCCGATATACCAGATATTAGAGTATTGTGTATCGTGATTCAATATACTTTATAGATATGTTTGAGGCCCGATATAGAACCTTTCTAATGGAACTCTATATTGGGGTATTAGGACACCTGAATATTGGTTATCGACCAAATACTAAGGCTTTCCTCCAAACCGCGAGGCCAATATGGAACCTTGTCTCTGTGGAACTTTGATCTTAGAATTGACATCCACCATTAATCTTCATCTTATCGATTAGATCACCACTGTCAATATAGTATTTCTATCACCTTTGATTCAACTCCGAGCTATTCCGGGTTGGAACCTCTCGTATTGGATACGGGTGCCATGCAAGATGTGGCAAGGGAATAATTGAACAATTTAAAAGGCCATAAATTTTGATTCCGAACTCTTTTTTGAGCATGATTATAGTCATTAGAAATATCTTGAAGAGCCAGAATGGATTATGAGATCACAATTGGATTTATAGGGGTGATTAAGAAAGGTGGTTTGAGAAATAAAAGAGGAAAATCATAAATCCTTCTAGTGTAACACACCCAACCCCTAAGTACCCTTTTCTTAGGGATGGGGCATCAAACTTTCACTTTCCTTAAACATCTTGAATCCTTTCCCCAGGATCTTCGTCCTCTTCTACTCAACAAGAGATATCTAACAAATGCTACCTTGCTCAAATCCGAGCTCTGGATTGGGAGATACACCCTTCCAAATCTCTTCAGGTGTTATTAGTCAAGGGCCATGTGGTGCCCACATAGGTCCGTCTCATTCGTACCATCCCAAGTTCCCCGAATTCCCATAGATTTCCTAGCGTTCTTGCATCTATGGTGGAAGTACATCCACCATCAAATCCAACGACAGAAATTCATCCTCGTTTAACACATAATCTTAAGGGAAATTCAGGGTTTGGTGCTTCGGCGTTGAACGCTCCTTTTTATTTCTATGTGCATATCCTCCAGAGTCACAAAATACTGAACTCCTGAAATCTTTCCATGTGGCTCCGGCCTTTGGCCCTTTCTGCTTATCTAAGATACTACACCCGAAACCTCCAAAGTTCTGAAGTCTCGGACTCCCAAAGGGTCCAACCTTACACGTGATGGCATATTAAATGCAGAGGCAAGGATAGGTGGGTCCCAAGTACTCCACTTGATAATAGGCCAAGCGAATATGTTCCAGAGGGGTGACAGGTGACAAGGCAGAGATGACACATGGCTCCATCAGTGGGTGACACATGGCACGTTATAATGGGAACATAGGTTCTGCGAAAAGCATGAATCAAGGTGACACATGGCACATTGAATGTGGGTCCATGTCACGCTGGGTGACGTCAATGTGCCACATCACTCCGAACTAACAACCTTCCAATGCCCCTTATATCTCACAATCGAGATGTGTCCACATATATCCAAATATCTACGCCCTCCATTACTTCGTAACTTCAGTGTTTGGGGGATGTGCCAAGTAACTTCCTCATTTCTCCTAGAGTGGTTAGCACCGGGTTGACCATGGTCTAGATCTGATGGCCAAAAATGGTCCCGCAACATCCTTAGATCTACGGCTCTTGTCACTTTATGATTTCATAATTCGAGGGTTCCGCTCGCTTACCACCCCCTTTCTCCCAAAGTAGGACTTCGCATTCAATCATTTCTAATGTTAGTCATAGACACAACCATTCAATCATTATTTCAACTCTAGAATACATGATCAGAGAATACTTATACAGAAAATCAGAATCATGAAGTAATTGTTGAGAGGGGTGCCTATTTCCACCCAACCATAGGCATAGACACTCCTGAACGGATTTACCGTTGGCCACCCCTTAGCTAGACCATGATGCTCTGAGAGAGACTCTTTCTTCTTGTTCAACGAGATTTAGGAGGGAACGTTACTCTCCTCCTCCCACAGGAACTTGGAAAACTGGTTTTCTCCCTACCAAGCAAGGGGGCCTGCAACAAGTACTTCCACAGTCACTCATCTTCTCTATAGCCTTGTTTATTAGCTTGGACCGAAAACACTTCCAGCAACTTCTTGCACTGAGAACAATCTTGTTTTTCATTTCTCTTTAGAACCCTCGATTTGCACATGTTCTTCTCCTTCGCAATCCCTTCTTCCCATGAGTTCCCTTCTTTTCTTTTCTTCCTCGACAAGATTGTGTGGGTATGAATCCCCAGCTCATGGTTATGTCAGGAATTATTTCATATGGGTACTCTTCCCATATCCTCATTAACTCTTGAGGATTTCTTCCCAACTACCATCTTGACTGGTAACTTATTTCTAGGTCAGAGGACTGTTCTGGGTCTAAGAAATTTAAATTTAGTAAGGTATTGGTCTAGTGGGGGTCATCTCAACCATTTTTGGTTCCCCTAACCATCTCTCTCATAGCATCATGATATACCTTGGAACCCCACCCCCANAATTAATAACATAAATATATACATTACCTTTTATAACAAAAAGGTTCATCAAATCCAACATTCACACATATTCAATTTGCCACAGTCTTTTGGCAAGTTATAGTTATATATACAAGTTGGGGGAAACAGGGGTGTTACAATCCCCTCCCCCTTAAAATAACAACATCATCGATGTTCTACCTGCCGATGTGCTCTGTATGTACAGAAGTAAACAAAAATGGGTATGCATGTTTCATGGCATCCTCCATTTCCAATGTAGCTCCATCTAGACCAAAGTGTTTCCATTGCACCTTGACATGTGAAATGGTTATGTTTTTGAGTGGGATTTCCTTCCTATCTATTATGAATTGTGTTTATGGTAGGAATTCGCCCTCTAGTTCCACCTGAATCACAGACCAATCAATTATATTATTAGAATCATGTACATATTTCTTCAGTAACAAAACATGGAAAACATTATGTGCCTTCACTGTGGGAGGGAGTGATAGTCTATATGCTATAGGTCCCACTCTATCCAAAATTTCAAAGGGTCCACAATACCAAGGTGCTAGCTTGGCATAGGCTCCCATTCTCAAGGAGAGTTTATTGGGTCTAACTCGGATATACACATGATCCCCTGCTTTGAACTCTCTAGGAGTCCTTTTTATGTCTACATAGCTTTTCTATCTATCCTGAGGTATTTTTAGATTTTGTCTTATCTGAACTAGTTGTTGTTCCATTTATTTTAGAATATCTAGCTTGATTGTAATTTTTTCTATTGGGTTATCCCAATATATTGGAATTTTGCATTGTCTACCATAGAGGGCCTCAAAAGGGCTCATCTTCAATGACTCTTGATAGCCATTGTTGTAGGCAAATTCTACTAGTGGTAGGTAGTCTTCCCATTATTGGGTTGATGCATAACATGCATCCTTATCATGTCCTCTAACACTTGGTTTTCCCTCTCTATCTGTCCATCAATTTGAGTGTGATAGTCTATACTAAATAGCAATTTAGTTTCAAAACCAACAAACAAATATTTCCAAAATTTTGAAGTAAATTTTGTATCTTGGTCGGTTATGATTTCCTTAGGCATGCCATGCATTCTAAATATTTATTTCATGAAAATAATGGCAATATCTATTTCCTTGCAAGTTGTATTGATGAGAATGAAGTGAGCAACCTTGCTCAGTTTGTCCAAAATTACCATGATGGCGTCATTCTGTTTAGTTGATTTTGGTATCCCTGTGATAAAATCCATGGAGATGGTTTCCCACTTCAATTCTGGGATTGGTAGGGGCTACAAAATCCATGCTAGATTTCGGTGCTCTACCTTAACCTGCTGAAATTCTAGACACTAAGCTAAGTAATAATCTATGTCCTTTTTCAGTCTGGGCCAATAAAATAGTTTCCTAGTGGTTGTGATACTCTTTTGATAACCAGGATGACCAATATATGGTCTTTTGTGTAGTTCATACATTATGCACCTCTTCAAGTCATTGCAATTTGGAATATACAACCTACCTTTGTAAGTTAGTAGACCATCATTCAACAATTGATAACCCTCATACATCATCCTTGTGGGCTCTTGCTCTATGTATGATTTCACAGTCTTGAAAAATGCATCTGTTTCTTGTGTGATTTTGACTCTCTCCTTGACGTCCATTTCATAGGTGCTTACAGCTTCCAAGTGATTCACTTCCACACTTATGCTAAGGGAATCAACCACACTATTTTCTTTTCCTTTGCTATGTTTTATTTCAAAATCAAACTCACTAAGGAGAGCCATCCATCTAGCTTGTCTAGCATTGAGTTTTGGTTGATCGAACATATATCTAAACCCACTATGGTCTGTCATAAGCACAAATATCCTACCTAGGATATAATGACTCCACATTTTTAAAGAATGTACTATGGCATCCAATTCTAGATTTCATGTCATATAATTGATTTCATGCTCATTCAATTTTCTGGATTCGTAGAAAATCACATGTCCTTCTTGAATAAGGACTCCTCTAAGCCCTTCCTTGAAAGCATATGTACACACAAGGAAGTCATGGTTTGGGTCTCCAATCTTCAGCATAGGTGAATTGGTTAGAAGGTATTTAAGATCTTGGAATATCTCTTCACATTCTAATGTCCAAATGAATTTAACTCCCTTTTTCTTAAGGGAGGTGATTGTGCAACCAATCTTGGAGAATCCCTTTATGAACCTTCTATAGTATCTTGCTAGTCCCATAAAGGATCTGATATCAGATAAATCCTTTGGGGTAGGCCAATACATAATGGATATAATATTTTCAAGATCAACTGCGTCTCTTTCTTCAGAAATAACATGACCTAAGTAATGGACTTGTTTTTGGAAGAAGTCACACTTACTAAACTTAACATATAGTTGGTGTTCTCTTAGCACTTGAAGCACTAGCTTGAGATGTTCTTCATTCTCTTCTCTATTCTTAGAATAGATTAGGATATCATCAATGAAAACCAACACAAATTTGTCCAAGAAATTACTGAGTACATTATTCATTAAGAACATAAAAGTGGTCGGTGCATTGATAAGCCCAAATGGAACCACCACAAATTCATAGTGCCCATATCTTATCCTAAAGGTTTTTTTGCGGATGTATTCATCCTTAATTCGGACTTGATGGTATCCATACCTCAAGTAAATCTTGGAGAAAATTGTAGCACCCCTTAATTGGTCAAACAAGTCATCGATCCTTGGAAAGGGATACTTATTCTTAATGGTCATCTTATTGAGTTGTCTATAGTCTATGCACAACCTGAGTGTGTCATCCTTATTTTTCACAATCAAGGTTGGTGTTACCCATGGAGACACACTAGGTTGAATGTAGCCTTTGTCCATCATATCATTTAGYYRTAKTTTGAGCTCAACCAACTMTRGTGTACTCATTTTATAGGGTGTTCTASACACTGACACCACTCTTGGTACAAGTTCTATTGAAAATTCAATATCTCTTCTTGGAGGTAGACCTGGTACCTCTTCTGGAAACACATATTTATACTCTCTTAATATGGGATGGTCCTCTAGGCTTGGTTTTTTGTTCTCAATAGAGTTCAACACTTGTATTTCATACAAAGGACATCCTTTTCTACAATACTTCTTCACTTGAAGGGATGATATTTGTCTCACTGAGACAAGATTTTGAATCCCTTGTAGGGTTATCTTTCTCCCATCTTCATATTCACACTCCAAAGTTTTACCGTAACAGTCCAAATTGGTTTTATGGAAAGCCAACCAGTCCATGCCAATCAACAGGTCATAAGATCCTAAAGGGAGCATGTTTAGGGTTTCTCAAGTGGTTAATCCATTCATAATGAATTGGCATGTTGGTATGACCAATGTTACTTTTCTTTTGGTTCTAGTGGCTAGTTGTACCAGCCATGATTTAGCATGTTTACCTTGCTGCAATTTACATTTCTCAACAGTTTAAGGGGAAACATAACTCAAATTAGAACCAGGGTCAATTAAAATGGAAACTAGATGGTTGGCAATCATTCCTTCCATATCCACCACTAAATCTTGGTGGTAAGATTGTCTATTATCCAAGGCCGCATAAATTTATGGCATGATCCTAGCCACATCATTGTCTGTGGTAGCCTTCTAGATTTTCTAGAGCCTCCTATTGTTATGTTGCCTATGTGGAAAATCCCTTAGCAAATGTTCCTCTCCACAACCCAAACATTTCAAGGGTTTTCTCTTTGTGTTATCAGTCTTTCCAGGGGCTTCTCCAAAGGGTTTATTACCACTTTGAGATGGAAAATTATACCAATATACACTTTTAGTAGGAAGGCTCATCTTAGAACTTTTCCCATGGTTCTTAAATATTGAGGATCTAAACCCCTTCTTATTGAATCCCGAATTACTTTTCTTCTTCCAATCCTCATGGTATTATGTTTTGTTCTTGAATTTCTCATAGAAATACCTTGCCTTCCATACAGTGTCTTCTAAAGTCTTTGGCTCATCGAATTCAATTCTATCTCGGAAGGACTGAGGCAGTCCACTAATAAATCGTTGGATTTTTACCTTTTCATCCTTTATGTAGGGCACATACCTTATAAACTCAAGAAATTTGTTGATATATTCATCTATTGTAAGTTGTCCCAGCTTGAGGTCATAGAAATCCTTGGTCTTCCAATCAAAGCATTTCTCTGACAGATACTTCTTCTTGAAGTATTTCTCAAATTGTTTCCATGACAAGTCCTTCTTGTGGATTCCTTTCACATTCCTAAGGTCCTCCCACAAAATGGAGGCCTTTCTATTCAGGTTGAAAGTGGATATTCAAGCCTTTAAGTTTTAAGAGTAGTTAGGGACACTGAAGTACTTCTTCAATCCAAGCAACCAAACTACTACTTCTTCCCCTTTATTAATTTATCCATCAAAAGTGGGTGGTTTGGATTTCTTAAAATCTTCAGGGTCATGGCTCTTGGAATGTTTCCTCTTATTTCTTCTCCTTTGGGAATGTGAAATAGTTTTTCTACTAGAAGGTTCCTTTGAGTTGTTAGTTTCCTCACCAGAGGATTCTTCCGATGAGTGTCTCTTGGCTCCATGTTGGGCCTTCTTTGAGGTGTTCCTCCTTATGTGGCCACTTTCAAGACCATGATTTTGTATCTAAGGTGGAATTGGAGTTTTCTTAGTGTGATGTTTGTCCACATGACTCGTTTCTGGTCCATGTTGCAACTACATTTGTATATATGATAGGATTTGTAGTAGGGCTACATTAATTTCAGTTTTATTTTCCTTCTCTTTTATCAGCCTTTCATTGTTAGCCTTACAACTCTGTAATTCCTCCATGAGGCTTCTCATGGTTTCAACCAAATTTGGAGGGGTTTCCATCACCCTCCTCTCATCATATTCTTCCTCTCTATTGTGGGATCCTTCCCCCAATTCATGGTGTGTCACCATCTTTAACATTGTATTTTTCTTGTTGTCCATTGACTGCTTGGGTGCCGATAAACATTTTCTATTAGTTAATTATCTTACTAGTTTATGAACAACACATACAATTTGTAAGGTGAAGTCGACTTCTTTATGTGGAACACTAATCACACAGTTCAACACTAATCACATAGTTTAGACTTTCAAAAACATATAAAAACAACAAAAAGTCTCATTCCTCTCTTCATCAATGGTTTAAATAAGATTCTTATGAAAGGGGTAAGATAGGGTGTCACCTCTAAAAGTTTTCTAATAATATTTTTATGTGACTCATTCATGAGCCCAAGCAGACCAAGTGTTGTTTCCTTCTCCGATACTAATTTGTAACACACTTGACCCATAAGTACCCTTTTCTTAGGGATGGGGGATCAAAATTTTGCTTTCCTTAAAAATATTGAATCCTTTCTCCGAGATCTCCATCCTCTTCTATTCATCAAGAGATATCTAACAACTACTACCCTTCTCAAATCTAAGCTCTGGATTGGGAGATACACCCTTCCAAATCTCTTCGAGCGTTATTAGTCAAGAGCCACGTGGTGCCCACATAGGTCTGTCTCATTCGTACCATCCCAAGTTCCCCGAAGTCCTGAATATTCCCTAGCATTACTACATCTATGGTGGAAGTCCATCCACTATCAAATCCAACGACGAAACTTCATCCTCCTTTAACACATAAGATTAAGGTAAATTTGGTGTTCAACACTTCGGTGTTCAACACCCCTTTTTCTTTCTATGCGCATATCCTATGGAATCCCAAAATCTTGAACTCCCGAAGGACCCAAAAATATTTCCATGTGACTCCAGCCTTCATCCCTTTCGACTTATCTAAGATACTACACCCCAAACCTCCAAAGTTATGAAGTCCTAGACTCCCGAAGGGTCGACCCTTACACATGATGGCATATTAAATGCAGAGGTAAGGATAGGTGGGTCCCGAGTACTCCACTCGCTAATAAGCCAAGCGAATATGTGTCAAGGGGTGACACATGGCAAGGCATAGATGACACGTGGCCCCATAAATGGGTGACACATGTCACATTATAATGGGCACATAGGGTCTACGAAAAGAATGAATCAAGGTGACATGTGGCACATCAAACGTGGTTCCATGTCACCCTGAGTGACATCATCCTGCCACGTCACTCCAGATTAACAACCTTCCAATTCCCCCCTTATATATCACGATCGATATGTGTCAACATAGATCCAAAGATCTATGGCCTCCATTACTTCATAACTTCAGTGTTCGAGGGATCCGTTATGTAACTTCTTGTTTTCTCTCAGAGTGGTCAGCACCGGGTTGACCGCATTCTAGATTTTATGGTCAAGAAAGGTCCCACAACATCCTCAGATCTATGGCTCTTGTCACTTCACGAGTTCGACATTCGATAGTTTCACTCGCTTACCACCCCTTTTCTCCCGGAGTATGACTTCGCCGAAGTGTTATACACAAATCCTTCCACTGGTTGATCGAACGATTGGGAGGGGTTCTCGATGGACTCCCCAAATCCATGACTCACATTAATTCACAACTATGGCATTCGTGGAATTTGTGGTGCTATTACACCTCTGTTCTCCCAAAGTGGTCAATTTCAGACTGACCTCGGCGTAGATCCAATGGTCAAGGAGGCTTTTGAATACCCTCATATCTATGACTCACGTTACTTCGCGACCGGTAAGTGGGTCAGGGTTTAACGGTGGGACAAATCCCATAGTCATGATTAAGGGAACCACCATATGTTGGTCAACCTCACCAGTGACCTCACCAGCAAGTTTCCTTCGGTTGTTTTCGANNNCATCACATATCGGAGCTCTGAACTCCTAGAGTTCTGAAGTTAGAAAAGACTAGCTCCTTTCGAACCTAGCGAAGGGTTCCAAGGTCCTAGTCATATGGATTCCCTAAAAAATATTTGGGCTGCATGCTAAACACTTAGCATCAATTTGGTTAGAATCATGGACATGATCCCTCGGTCACACAGAAGAATGGTTTGAAGGAGGTGCCCTCCCTCCACATAACTTGAATTTAGAAATCCTGCAAAGATAAATTCGATAGGTTGACAGGACTTAAATATTCCAGCTAAAACCACCTTGAATCTTGCATTACAAAATCAATCCTTGGTGTTTCAAGACAAATCGATAAGTGCGGACACAAATATATCTCCCTAGTTTCACCCTGAAACCTAAGTTTTAATTGTCAAGCATACTAACTAACAAGGGATAAATGACATGCCTTTTAAATGCCACTTGTCCTCGCTAGTGTCATCCTCTCTCTATTTCAAGGCTTATGGGATGTTGAACCTGTAAAAAAACATAAACCAACGAAGTGAAAGCAACAATTTATACTTAACAAAACCTATGTATGTGATCAAGGAGTCAGACAATAAAATAAGAACAATTTTATGGGAAATAAATATATTACTGTATTAGAAATATGAAAAGGAGAATACAATTGGTGCCTTGATGTTGTAGGGTCCCTTCCAATAGTTCCTTACTTCCCACACACTTCTTCTCTACGCATTCTGAGACTGTAGGTTTGACATCTACTTATGATCTCAACTTGACAAAGTGAAGCTCAAAGCCAACATAGGCCCAAACACTCCATATGAATTAGATATAGTTGAAGCTAATCCAAACTCTATTTGAAAATCTCACCCAAAAAAGATAACTTTCCCATGAGAACTCCCCTCCTTTATAAGATGAAAAGGATATGGTGAGGAGGTTAGAATGATCCCATGAGATCAGGGATGCAGCTCATATCCAAACCGATCAAAGGACACCTTACCCTCGAAGCTTATACTCTAGAAGCGTCGAGAAGCTTCTCTTTTTCTTCGTATGGGCGATCGTCACACCCTTAACATTGAGTAAACTGCAACAATGTCGCAGGCTACTTTGGTGCAACCTGCATCGATTTGAGATCGTCACAGACTTAACATTGAGCAAGGTGCGACGATCCTTCTTTACAATGTTTTTTACAAAGGAAAAGATAATTTCATCTCTCTGGGAAAGTTCATCTTCATTCTTCTTTCAGGATTAAGGCAATCGATCCTTATAAATACAAAGGATAGGTGTACATCATTAATGTTCATAGGGGTGACAAAAATAATGTGTAAAAGTAATCCCCCCAAAGTATGAAGTTAGAACAAAGTGATAGCTGAAATACTTTGTCGAGTGTGTGCTGGGAACAAGGAACATGTCGGTCGGAAACCTGCCAACAAACAAGGAAATACAGTACAATAATATATCATCACTGAGGTAGGCATTCCTATACTCAGAATACAAATGACTCAAGGCATAAATGCCGACATGAAAAGATCCATGTGAAGTAAGAAAGGTCATGGCCACCAGCCATGCACTGTGGATCCATGCCAATATGACTCAAATCTGAACACCCAAAAATACACTGTGGATCTATGTGTTAAAGACTCAAATATGAACATAGCCACGACACATATACTGTGGATCTATGCAACAATAAAATCTGAATATACTCCAATGCAACCTGAATCTATCAAAAAAAATCCAAGGTCTTCATCTCCACCATTCTATAGTACGAATCTAACCATGCGAATACATGTGTTGAAGTTGAACATGGTAGAAAACACTTGATTACCAGTCACTAGTGTATACCGTTAACAAGTGTGAGGGAAATCACCATTAATGTCAATGACTCCCAAGGTACACTAGTACAATCCAATGAGTGTGAATTTATGAGTTGAAGTCGAACACTCGGTGGAATCTTCCGATCAGGGGTCAATAATGAAAACCCGCTGTCAAAAGAAAGGAAACCTACCATTGAGGCATGCAAGTTCCAAGGTACCAATTAGTTTCTAAGTCTAATTCTCAGATAATGAGTTGGATTCGACAGGAAACGACTCACCACAGGAGGGCCTTAATGTATCCCCCATCAATGACATGAAATGGGTAAAAATATTTGAATTAGATCAGAGTAACAAGTGATTTATGACTGACTCAGGGATGGTCGATGCAATAGAAGGATTAAGGACTGAAGAAATGGCTGACACAATAGAAGGCTTTTTGGGTTGAACTTCTCTTTGAACATATTGACGACACAACAATTGTCTTGGAAACATTGACTCAACAACAGGGATTATAGAACAATTTTTAATCTTATAAAGGAGTATGATCAAGAGACAAGTAGATTTTCTAACCTAGACACAAAGAAAGTGAAAGGGTGTCATGCTCAAAAGCAACTCTTCCATATAATACAGGTCTAGAGACATTTCTTTCCCAATTTTCCCCCACCATTTCTGGTGAGTACCTCTTTATTTTTACACATTCTTGAGGAGGATAACATATGTTTGAAATGTAATCTCATCCTTCGGATGAGTCCCTGAGAGTATGTTTATGAACCCTAGGAAGGAGTGGTTCAGTGCCATATGGGCCTTTCGATGTTTGTTTTACGAGTCCAAAGAAAGAAAACTGAGTGATCTTTTCATATTTATGGAGTTTGAAAAGAACTTAAAGAGGACCCCATAACGTTTTCTAATCATGCTTGATTAGAGTGTTCATTTTTCGTAAAGTAGTCTGATGAGGCCGAAAAATAGATAAAATACCGCTCAACATATGTTTTCTTCAAATACTTTAACGAGCGTGAAAAAACCAAATCGCTCGACAATCTTTTCATATTTAGAGAGTTTGAAAAGAGATTAAAGAGAACTCCAGGGGGTTCCTTTTTCGTATAACCTTTACAAGTCCAAAAAAGTGATAAAAGTATACTTGGTTACATTCTCAGATATTTACGAGAATGAGAAAGAAAAAATACTAAGCTTGGGCTTGGTTTCATTTTTACACAAGCTTGAACCAAAGTAAAACTATTCTTGGGATAGATTTTATTTTTACACAAGCTTAAAAATAAAAAAAACTATGATTGGACCTGGTTTGATTTTTCCACAAGCTTGAACTAGAGGAAACTAAGCTTGAGGTAGGTGGTTTCATTTTTACACAAGCTTGAACTAGAGAAAACCATGCTTGGGACCTGGTTTCATTTTTACACAAGCTTGAAACTAGAAAAACTATGCTTGCAACTTCCCAATGCATAATCCAGGGATGGTTGGTACTTTTCCCCTAGCTTAAGAGGCTAGCAAATTAACTTCAACATGAAGTCTAGAGGCTGTAAGCATTTCCCCCAAGCTTCGTTTCTCCCAACGACACAAGGGGATGAAATTTATCTTCAAATACTATGCGTAACAAAGCACTTGAATCAATTGAAGAGGGGGGAAATCTATTTCATTTTTTAACGAGCTTGACACAGAAACAAGAACTATGCTCGAGATGGGATGTTTTATTTTTTAACGAGCTTGACACAAGAGAAGAACTATGCTTGTAACCTTTGTTTCATTTTTTAACGAGGTTGCCACTGAGATGTAAAAACTATCCTCGTAATATTTGTTTCATTTTTTAACGAGGTTGTTGTTAATATTATGGTAGCTGTGGGAGGTATTTACCTCTACATGTGAACCTGACGAGAATAGAAGACTCTGGGAAGCAAGAAAAACCCTAATGAATTGGCTAATAACCCTAGAAGCCTTGTCAGCTCAAGAAGATAATTTATATTAGGCTATTAGCCTCCAAGAGAAGAAGTCGGCCAGAATTAATAATAATATACTGAACAGAC